>CM070840.1:14339919-14607419 GCA_036326025.1 Chrosomus eos
TCCAGCGTTGGAACGCAGAGTCGTTGGGCTTTGGTTGAGTAATGATACATTTCTTTCTTGTTAGGACCCATCGGGGATAGATGTCAATGTTTACACTATAGATGTTGTGGTAATGAGGTTAATATTGCAGTTAGCTCAGTCTGGTGTATGTGTAACGTATGGATCTGCAGTCTTGCGGTAATTGTTATTGATTTAGCTGTGCCATTTTACTGCAGTTGATACGATTATATTTAGCCAGCGTTAATTGTGTCTCATCTTTTATTCTGACTACAGCTGCTTTATTAGATTTGGTGGGGTAATGTATGTTTTATTGAAGGACAACTTTGCTTGGAGGCCTGCGTAGCAGATAGTTATCGGAGCACTGCTAAATCTGTGATGTAACTGGGGTTTTCGAAATGGACCAGCTGTAAAGATGGGTGTAGAAGGTGTACCAATCCATCCAAGTGAATTAGACTCTAATTCTGTGTGGTGTCTTGATGGAGCATGGCCTGCTGTGATCCAAGCACACACACACACACACTCACTCACTGCGGTCACAAGAGGATCAAGGCACCACAGATGGTTTAGTGCATCAGGCCTGACTGCTTTTATGGTGTCAAGTATTTTCATGGAGAGAATGGCAGAAATAGCATTCATATGTACTAGGGCTGAAAAGTAATCTAAATAATTTGTGATACTAGTGCAGTTTATTAAACTGTGAAAGACTAACATTTAGTCGACTATTAGGGGGTAGCCCTAATTATAATTATCTTAATTGTAATAATAATAATGAGAAGAAGAAACACTTTTTTTCTGAATTGTTCAAATTGCTGTTGTGAATGTGATTTTGTCTTTTGGTTCAAGCCTCTAAGCATCAGAAATAAAGGTATTAATTGTTTTATCAAATTGGAGTTCAAATCTGTTTCATTTAGCACAGATGACATTTAGCAAATCTACATCCCATAATGCACTTCCATTGCCCCGTTTTGACACTTGCATGCACCTCAGCATGCATTTGTCTCTGGCCGTGTGCTCGTTTGCACTTGCCAACAGGTTGCAATTAAAAGCCTTGTCACAGGTCTGCAGGCTCCTCAATCATGCTGGTGGTTCTGGCTGCCTTGTTCGCTGGCGTCTGGCTCCGGCACATCCATCTGAACAGAAGGTGTGTGACAGCATCTCGAGCTGAAATCTGCTAGGCCACGGACTTCGTTGCGTGTTAAAGCCTCTTGGAAATGAAACCACAAGCCATAAGGAGTGGAAGTGATTTGTTGGTGTGATGAAGTGTGCTTGAGAGACAGGCTATTTCAAATATTGGCCTTCTGTAAAATAATCAGCATTGCATAACAGTTAACACTGGCCTTGCATTCGATTGGCTGAGAAGCTCTCCAAGAGAGTGTAACGATTTTCTGAAAAGGAATGATCTAAATTGTGACGCAGAGTTTATGCTTTGATGTCATTTTTCTCTCAAACGTTGACAAAGCAACAGGACAACAAAGAATCACGTCAGCATTTCATTCCAGACGTATTTACACAGGTTTATTCGTTCCCTCCGCCCACGATTATATAAAAAGTTTTTGCTTATTAGAACCATTTCCTATTCAAACAAGTCAACATTTTTATTATTCAGACTCCAGACTCATGCATTATTTAAAGTGAAAAAATCTGTATAAACAAGCTGCTGAAAAAAAAAATATTGTCAGCTGAGAACTTCCTCTCCCATCCTTCACCTTTGGAAATGCTTGGTCTCAAACGTAAGTTCATAAGTAATGTTTCCCCAAGCGACACTAGCTCTGAACATCCTCATGAGGTTTGCGTTAGGGCCTTTCACTAAACCCCTTCGCAGAACTTGATGTACGTGTAGAATTTACCATCTCGCATTTCTGAAGAAAAATTATATATTTCTCTGAGGTTAATACAGCATACTGTAGGCATGAAATGTGTTATTTCAAAGTGCGGTCCTTTTGCACTTTCTATTCAAGGAATCCAGAAAAATATGTTTCACAGTTTTCACAAAAATATGAATATGAAAATGTTAAAATTGAAAACGGTTATTTAAATTGTAATAATATGTCACAATATATTTTTTTTTGTAGTTTGTGTTTTTAATCAAATAAATGTAACTTTGTTGAGCATAAGAACATTTTTAACAGTATCTTACACTCACTTAAAGTTAACCCAAATGTTAAAAACATTGAGAATCGTTGATGCTCGTATAGTCACAGCTCATATCTCGTGTCTGAGTCGAGTCGAGTACGTTATGAGCACTTCCCGATCATTTTTTTCCTGATAATGTTTTTAATTTTTTTTTAAAAAAATTTAAGTCGGCCTGATTTTGACCAGTGTATAGGATGTCCTCTATTGACAAATCATACATAACCACGTCACATAGGCTAGCTAGATCTATGAATATTATTATAGTCCAGTGGCTGCAACCCTACAGGATGTTCATACTCGGACACACACACACAGACACATACAAGCAGATACTTGTATATGTGGTTTACAGGGGACTCTCCGTAGGCGTAATGGTTTTTATACTGTAGAAACTGTATATTCTATCCTCTTACACTAACCCTACCCCTAAACCTATTCATCACAGAAAACTTTTGGCATTTTTCAGCAAACACAGTTTAGTTTGTTTTTTAAAGCCATTTGGTTTGCGAGGGCACATAAAATGTTGTTGGATATTACGTTGCAAGACCCATGTCATTATAAAATATTTGTGGTAGATTTTTCCCTGCGCACCTGACTTAGGTTGAACCGGGTGTCCTTGACACCTGAACATATTATACTCAGTTGAGTTACCACTGAACGCGTGGGTTGACGCCTAAGCGTAGCTAATCTTACCGCATTATTAAAAATGACCAAGAATTAAAGTTACTTGGCCGCAATCTAACCCCCCTAAGAGTCTCAAAAAGAGTCGAACGTCGTCTCGCCTCCATTTGACACTATCACTTGGAAAATAAGTTATTTAGTGGCTAGTGTAACTTGCTAACTAACTTGCTGCATAGCAATAATAATCAGACAGACTTCAGCAAATGTCCTTTAAATGCTTTAATCACGGCCGGGAGAGTTCAAGTAATTCTCAGAGAAATTCCCCCAAAAAGAAGAATACATCAGGTTTTATAGGATAAAGACAGACACAACACATAAGATAATCGTGACTAACATGTCACTTTCTATCAATATGATTGGTTCAATTGGTAAAGCAAGCCCCCACCTTTTTACCCTCTGTTACTGGCATAAGCAAAATGATCTCGAATCATCAAAAAAATGAAGAAAAGGGTTAAGAGTTCAGTTGATTTCTCAATATGGCATGACGCAATGCAGACATATATTTTTGATATTTGTTATGATCAGCACTTTAGAATTTCCCATGGACACAATTTTCAAAGAACAGAACGTTTTAGTACATTGTGTTTCAAAAGTGTTAGGCCTAAAGGGGGAAAGTCCTCAAAATCATATATACAAGAAGGCACACAAATACACTCTCTGGTTGGTTTTGTGTAAATGAATGGCTGTGCTGTTCTCTGCTTTTCACCAAATCATTTCCACATTTATTTTTTACATTTTTTATTTTTGTATCCAAAGCTGTAGCAGCAGCAGCAACATTGAAAGCTCCGGTCTCCGTGTTCAACCCAAAAGCTCGCACGATTACCACCAGCTCGCTGTGATGTACAGTTGTGCCGAGTACCAGCTACTTTGACAAGATTATCAGGTTAACTGACTCGTAACCTGTGCAATGACCCAGGACCTCCCGGGTGTCCAAACTCTCACAGTGTATGCACTCTTTATTCTATTCTAAAATGAATTTTTTAAAACTTTTATTTACCCACCCCTGTAGATTCACTATACACATGAAACAGCTCTTCTGCACTGCGTCGATGCATCTTTGTGTGTTTTGAAGTGTTTTCATGCATACTCTAATGGAATTCTCCTGCTACGCCGTCTTCCGTGACCGCGCAGGTTCTTCTGCTTTCAGAAATGACCCGGACGTCTTCCTTGCTGTTTATAGTTCACAGCAGTTCTGTCCTCTTAGTCCTTGAACAAGGGCACACGCTGTAAATATCTACTGTCACTCCAATGTCACCCCAGTCATTTCTACTTTTTTTTAGATATGTATTCCCAATGCCTGCTGTTTAATGCAGCCCTAGGATAGGCTGAATGAATAAATGACCATGATTGTCTGACGATGGGGGACAGCGGTGGTTTTCCATAGGGGGTAGGACGGTTTGCTGGTAAACACACACATTTTTTTTTTCCATGGTGATAAATTGACTTTTTTCGATGCAGGAAACCCTCTAACAGTTTGTCAGGCTGCCGCAGCAGAGGATCATGGGTCACAGCATGCTACGCCTGAAGGCGTCTATACAGTAGATGGGCAGTCAACCGCAACAGAGCTGATTTTAGCAAACTCCATCCCTATTCTCTCCCTTTCTCTCTCTTTTTCCTTCTTCTAGCTCAGTCAGGCACCGACTTTATCGATCACGGGCCGGGAAATCCAATATTCTGCACCAGTTTCATTGCCCACCATGTGCCTGTACAATGTCATTTGTATTTCTTTCTCAGTGAATAGGAAATCTTTATAATAATGATGGTCTAAAGGGTGGGAAGCATTATCCTGGTTAACCTTTGATCCCAGATCTGGGAGAGCGGGAAAACAAATCTGCATTTGTGTGAAGTGACACCCTCAGCTGTCGTTTCCTGTCAGCAATGTTGTGTTGTTATGAGAGTTGTTGGGGGCTGCACAATTATTCTCTTACATCTCAGATCTACTGTATCAGGCGGATAGAAAAAAAGTCCTCAAAGCTGTGCATCATACTGTAAAAATGAGATTACAAAATGAAGGTAATCGTTTGCATGGCTTTTTGAGTTTAAAATGTTGTAACTAAACTCAATATGTGATGTTGATATCACTTAAAGCAGCACCGGGTAACTTTTCAACCTTCATAATATATTTCATGTCTCTTGTGATGGTACATCGACTTACAATAGGTTGAATGACACGTCTGCCATAGCCTGACGGGGTCTGTAGCGTTTTTAATCGTACTTTTAAACTTCGGGTTTCGGGTAGTAACCGGCGAACAAAGAGAACTACAAAATTTGATTGCTTTACGGCATATATGTCACTTCCACCACCCCCACTTCCTTAACATCGGACGTGCGAGCCAAATGTTATAGTCATGGCCGAAGCAGCACAGAAAAACAAGAAACCAAAGGTTTTATCGGAGCAAAGCAAAAGAGAAAGTGATCGCGTTAAAGGCAGAACAAGGATCAAAATTGGGCCAGCCTTTTCTCGCTGGCGTGAGCTGAAGGAGGAGGAGGGGTGCCTGACCGATGCGGGCTGTCATGCTTTTGTACTAGTAAGTATATTGCTTGCATACTAGCTAGGGTGACCTGACCAGACGTCCCGTTTTTCCCGGGACAGTCCCATATTTCAACTCTAATTTTAGTGTCCCGACTTATTAAATTGAATACGCGCAGGACAGAGAGGGAGAGAGAGAGAGAGCGAGAGACCTTGCGTGTGTGTGCTAGAGTAGCCTACGCATTAATACGCACGCGCGCGCATTATTGATATAATAATATAGCTTGATATTATAATATTGACGATATATGGTTATTATCTACCACTCAAACATTGCATTGAAGTATAGATTCAGTAAAACGGTAACCAATAGGCTAGACTATGCTACTATAATGACGCTGGCTTGTAAACGTGAGCATCGCGATCATTTGTCGTTAGAAAAAAATAAATAAAACCCATGAAATTATATTCATATGTCATGCTGAAATATATGCCACTGTACCTGGGATGAAGACATTTCACACGCGAAGCAAGCTAGCAGAACACCTGCATGTGACCTCCTCCTACAGTGTTTACGGCTATCATGGTTGTCAACAAATGCATGTGCTACATTCATGACGGTTTACGACAGTAAGTAGAGGACAATACTGTTTCCCAACTGCAGGGGGGGACCCCGAGAGCAAAAGTTAAATTTTACCTGGTGTTACTTTAAAATCTGCCTTCATTGTAAATATTACCTATTTGTAATATAAGATTCTATGCAAATGTATTTTCATGTTCTATGATATAATGCCATGATGATTGAAGTGTTCAAGTCTGTTAACATTAATTGTTAAAGTGTCAAATACGGACCTAAAAGATTGTTTTTAATATAGGAACAGATTCCTCTTGATGTCACAAGAGAAGTGAACATCGTGAACAACAATGTAAATAAAACTAGCAAATGTTCAGCAATTTAAATTAATCTTGCCCCAGTGCATGCTGGGAAGAGAGTAAATGGGACTAAACTACTAAGCCACAGTGTAGGTCTTTTTGAAATAAAAAATAAAATAAGCATTAATCCAACTCGGCTATTTACTTATGCTTGAATTATACTTCAATAGAAATTAGCAAAATTAGCAATAGTTTTATTCAGTAATGATACATTCATTTGATCAGGGGTTCTTTTTAGCAGAGTTTACTTTACCGTTATTTCGTACTCTATGCATGCTAATGTGCAGGGGCGTAGAAATGTCAAGTGTAATGGCATTTTTTTCTGACCTTTATCTAATTGACAAGTTTTATTTTTTTATTTCTTGCTTGTAATTTTCTAGGAAATCAAATACACTGCTGAACACTAACAATAATTTGTATTCTGTCATATTTTTTCCCTATTGTGTCTTAATGACAATTTTATGATTGGTTGATCATATGATTGCATTGTCATCATGGATTTTATAGCCTACAATGTAGAAAACAAAATTACCACAGAATAAGTCAATTAGCACTGCATTATTCATATACTTTATCGTTATGAAAATACCCAAGATGGCATGAAAAACAGACATAAACCATATATTGTCGCAATCGTGTGTTTATTGTCTTGACATTCCATCAGTCAAAATGTTTCTTTTTATTCAGCTACAGCGATAGCTGGATGCCTTTGTCCATATAAGGGATTTCCTGGAACGTCATAAGTCATTGCTTCTAGGTGTCCGTTCTGGACTTTCTGCGAGAGAGCACCCGCCGTCTTCCAGTATAAAACACATGTAGACAGTGTTTAGAGCTTCATAATTCTCACATTTCCTCTTTTTTATATAAAATGTCATGTCATGCATAGAATATCTTGGCTTTTTGAATTTAAATATAGATTTATTCACATTGTCCCATGAAAACATCTATGTGAACACACTTGCCTGGAAAAAAGTGCATACGCCCATGCTAATGTGTGAAATGTAATTGGTGAGGGAGACTTTAATTCCAACTGTGTTCTTTTTCTACTTTGCAGTTCAGCCGATGAGCAGTTTCGCTGGAATACCCAAGGTAAATGTAATTTTTTTTTATGATTTGCTTTTCACAATTTTGCTGCCAGGCTTTTTCTTTTTAGGGGGGAGAATGCATTCATAACTAGAGTGAATTAGTTGTGCTGCAGTATACAGAATCATTGCATCATCTTTATGAATTTCAGTATTCAAAAAACGATTGTAAAATGTGTTGAATACACATTATTGGAGTCTACATTCAAATCTAAATATTTAAAACATATATATATATATATATATGTTAATCATCTTTAACCAGACACATTTCCCGTCTGCGTCACTCTCTTATGTGTCTAAAGAGAGACGAATCCCCGCTTAGCATCCTGCTCTCTGGCCTATGGTTGCTGCTCTAGTTGAGAGGTTAATCTTTTGTCTTAGGAGTCTTGTGTAACCCTTTATCCCTTGGCAAATTACACCACACTGGCCCTGGAAGAGTTGGCCGTCACTTCTGACAGAACAAGCAGCATGCTGGTTAACGGGGTCATCCAAACAGCCAATTAAATTCAATCTTAGCCTGTTTAGATGCTTAGTTAGCAGGTGAATGGAAAAGGTCAGAAGGTCAGAGACCAAGTGTGACGAATGAGGCTTCAGGAAGTGTCTGGGGTGTATGCGTAATTAACCTTTCTGTTTTATTCCCCCCAGATGGACAGAAAGATATTGAGGATGAACTAAACACAGGTCTGGAACTGGTGGATTCATGTATCCGCTCCCTACAGGAGTCTGGGATCTTGGATCATCAGGAATACACCACAGCTGATAGTGAGTAGTCATCACTTTTTTTGAAGGAGTGTCTGAGAATGCTTTATGTAGTCCATTAAAGAAGCATAAAACTAATCCTACCAATTAGTGAAGAGATTTTGACCATTGATTTAATTTGTAGAACTTAACAACCTGGCTGAGAGTCACACTATTGATGTCTACACTCATTTGAAAGGAGCACATTTACTGTCAATAATGTTGCATGTTAACAGGGCAGCACATATAGGGCAGGGTGGGTTTTTGTTACATGCCCCATGCATGTCTATTCATGTTATGCTATATTGTTATGACAAATTTTCTTATATTGCTTTAACTCCTCTTTTTTATAAGTTATGCAAGATTCAACCATTTTTTTGTCAGTTTAATGTAATTTAAGTTGAAATGACTTAAACATTTAAGTTGATTGTACTTAAATTGAAGGCAGCTACTTTTTGCTACTTTTTTTACTGTTTAGTGAATAGATTTTCTGAACAATTAATGTCACTAACTATAATATTGGCAGTGCATGTGGTAACTGGTGCATCAAATAATCTAGTGCTAGTTATTGCAATAATATGAAAGTATTTCCAGACAGCCTTTTGGCAAAGAAAAAAGAAATCACAGAGAATGTTGACTCTCTACACAATTGCAGAACATTTCTAATCTCAAATATGGCACAGTTCTAAATATGTTTGGGGAAAAAAATCAATTATTTCCTCATGGTGCGCAAAATACTAGTTTGTTTCGAATATGTTGTCAGTGTTGAGCAATTTTTAAAATCAGTGATTGAATTAAAGCTTTTTTTCACATCCTGCTGTATCAGCAGTTTGATTTCTCTCTTTTGATATTAATCACAATGTCAAAAAAAAATTAATCAAAAAAAGGCTTTGAGCAATTTAGTTTGGTTCACTAGAACTATTTATGGCTTAAAAAGTATTTTTTTTCTGCAAAAGTGCGTTTTGGGAGTTTTCCCACATTTTTATTGAGCAAGCTAAATAATCGTACATGCAAAATAAAATATTAATAATAAAATATGAATAATACTTAAAGATAATGTGCAGCAATCAAAAATTATTTTTATCATCTCCTTTACGCATTGAAATTAGGAAACAGCCCTTTCACAACAATAACTGTAAAAGGCAACAGTTTGTCTTACTTTGTATCTTCATTTTTGAAGGTTACTGAGAGCATCTGTCTGGATTAATGTTATGTTCATTGCTTTTATTATGTCAGTTTTGATAATTAAACTGCCTGTTATGTTGTACATTGCACCTAAAGCGTTTTATTTAGGGATAGTAATAACATTTATTTTTGTCATTTTAGTGAAACTACATCTGGCTGCATGCCATGTTAAATTAAGACAGCTAAAAGTTGTGTGCCAGAACATATGGGCAGAAGTCCATATTCAACTCCATTATAGGCAAATCAAATCTGTTACAGAGATAATTCACCTAAAAAGGAAAAACCTCATCCTCATGTTGTTTCAAACCTGTTTTGTTCATCTGCGTAACAAAGAATATGTATTACAATGAAAATCCAATGTTGTTTAACATTCTTCATTGCTTTCTTCAAAATAACACATTTTGCAGAAAAAAAAATGTAAACGGTGAGTGTCACAAATGGTTTGCAGTAATAATTGCGCAATGACGAACAACAGAACAGAAAAAGCCTTTAATAATCACCAAAATCTGAACACAGGGAAAAATACATAAATACCAACCACGTAAAACATTTATGACACTGAACAATAAACAGAGGAAACTAAGGGCTTAATGCTAGAATTTTTTTTTTTACGGATTTTTTTTACGTTGCGGTTCAGGGCTTCCATAGTTATGTCCAATTTGAATGTCTTCCTGCTTTTCAGTGTTTTTTTATTTTTATAAGATTATACAATATCGTACTCGGTTACTAACGTAACCTCGGTTCTCTCTAGAGAGGGAACGAGTACTGCGTAATATCTTACGCTATGGGGAAATACTCTTTCCTCGAGATATTGAAGCCAAAAATTATCCTTAATTTTTTAAACATGCAAAACGCTTTTGCAGCAGCAAGCAGACAAGGGCGAGACAGCTCGCGCGCCCATTGGCTGCCCCGCTGGAAAAGCTGCAGCCTATCGAGTGAGGCACTGCGTGACGTAATGACGAATGAGGACGCTTCGCGCTCATTTCGTCATGTCCCGCCAGTATAGGCGTGGTCTCGCCCTATAAATACCCCCTCGATAGCTGTATTTCCTCTGATTTTGTACGCCGAAGCGAACCAGAGCATATTCCAAGCACGGCAAGATACGCAGTACTCGTTCCCTCTCTAGAGAGAACCGAGGTTACGTTAGTAACCGAGTACGTTCTCTTACGAGAGTATCTCTCGTACTGCGTAATATCTTAGGCTATGGGGAACCCCATGCAACACGCCGTGCTGGTAGGGATCCAACACCAAAGTCCCAGGGGCCGAAGCCCGGGGCGCATATAGTGCGTAATCACCAGAAACTCACAGAGAGTGAGGGAAGAGAGGCTAGAAGCATCATTCCCTGTAAATAGCATCCGAAGGAGCTGATCATGTGACAAATAGACCATACCGTCAGGGTGAACATTCAGCCTGAACTGGGTGGCCACAAGTGTGTCGACATTTTAATGAGCTGCTGTACCGGTCAGTGAGCAATACGCAGGTCAAACTCAGTATCTGAGCCGCACAGCGGGCAGATAGCACTGAACTTTATACCGCCAAAAGCTTAGCTTGCAAGGCGGGAACCTCCAGGTTATAGTATTTTATAAATGTAGACGGCGAGGCCCAGCCCGCGGCCATACAAATATCTTGCAGGGTAACCCCGCTAGACCATGCCCACGAGGAGGCCACGCCTCCTGTGGAGTGCTCTCTAACACCCAAAGGGCACTGTAGGCCCTTAGAAGTGTAAGCCAGCGCTATGGCACCGACTATCCATCTGGATAGGCTCTGTTTCGAAGCGGCAAGTCCCTTAGCACGGCCGCCAAACGAAACGAAAAGCTGCTCAGTCTGTCTGAAACCAGACGAGCGGGACACATAAGCCCTTAGTGCCCTGACAGGGCAAAGGAGACTCGCGTCCTTCTCCTCATTGAGAACCGGAAGGGCAGACAGGGAAATCACCTGTGCCCTGAACGGTGTGTTGAGGGATTTTGGCACGTAGCCGTGCTTCGGTTTGAGTATGACCTTTGAGTCATTAGGTCCAAACTCCATGCATGACGCGCTCACTGAGAGCGCTTGCAAGTCCCCTACGCGCTTCACTGAAGCGAGAGCCATAAGAAACGCTGTCTTGAAAGACAAGTGTTTGATGTCTGACGACTGGATTGGCTCGAATGGGGCACCTTTCATGGCCTCCAAGACCGTGGAAAGGTCCCATGTCGGGACTGAAGGGGGCCTGGGAGGGTTTAGCCTCCGAGCTCCTCTAAGGAAACGCACGACTAAGTCATTCTTTCCTAGTGACTGGCCAGACACCGGTTTTACAAACGCTGCTATGGCCGCCACGTATACTTTGAGCGTGGAAGGGGTCCTGCCCTTATCCAGTAGCTCCTGAAGGAAGGAAAGCACTTCCGTAACCCCGCAGTCTACAGGTGAAAAGCTCTGCGCTTGACACCAAGCAGAGAGCACAGATCACTTCGAGGTGTAGAGCCGTCTGGCAGACGGGGCTCTAGCCTGCGCGATCGTGTTTAACACTCCCTCTGGGAGGTCAGCGGGTACCCGTTGATGGCCCATGCGTGCAGGGACCACAAATCCGGGCGAGGATGCCAAATCGAGCCTCCCGCCTGAGAGAGGAGGTCTCTCCTCAACGGTAAAGGCCATGGGGCAGCGCTGGTCAGCTGCATCAGGACAGGGAACCACGACTGGTTTGTCCAGAGCGGAGCTATGAGTAGCACTGGGCATCCCTCCCTCCTGATTCGCTCCAACACCTGAGGCAGGAGTGAGACAGGGGGGAAAAGCATATAGGGGGGGCGGCGGGGCCAAACATGGGCCAGCGCGTCCCGGCTTTTCGAGAAGAATCTCGGGCAGTGAGCGTTTTCTTGGGACGCGAACAGGTCCACCTGCGCTTTGCCAAACGTTTCCCACAGCAGCTGGATCGTCTGCGGGTGCAGAGACCATTCTCCTGCTGGGACGTTGTTTCTGGACAGCCTGTCTGGCCCCACTTTTAGGTGACCAGGCACATGCGCCGCTCTCAGCGAGAGCAGGCTGTGCTGAGCCCAGACCAGGAGGCGTTCCGTCAGCCTGTAAAGGTTTCGGGACCTGACGCCGCCCTGGCGATTTATGTACGCCACCACTGACATGTTGTCCGACCGGACCAATACGTGGTGGCCTATTATCTGGGGACAGAAGCGCCTTAGCGCTTTGTCGACTGCTATTAATTCCAAGCAGTTTATGTGAAGGAGCTTCTCCCATACTGACCCTAGGCCAGCTAGCGGTCTGCCCTCGAGCAGCGCTCCCCGCCCCGATGTGGAGGCGTCCATAGACACCACCTTCCACACCAAGGCGATCCCCAGACTCACACCTGACTGATACCAGTCGGTCACTTTCCACGGTTTCAGAGCTGAAAACGCACTGAACGTCGACCCTGAGGCGAAATAGACCCGCGGTCCACGCCCTGGGGGAACTCGTGCTTTTAGCCATATCTGCAGTGGGCGCATGCGGAGGCCCAACTGGAGTACGGAGGCTGCTGAGGCCATCAGACCCAGCATTTTCTGAAACCTTCTGAGCGGGACTATAGAGCCGTGGCGGAAGGATCTCGCGACGTGCTGAATATTCAATCCGCGCTCCGGTGACAGGCGTGCTGTCATGGATAGCGAGTCTAACACTGTTCCCAGAAAGGAAATTCTCCGACTGGGGAGCAGTGAGCTTTTCGCCCAATTGACTGTAAGGCCCAGCTCCTCGAGGTGCTCGAGTAATGCGGCCCTGTGTTCTATGAGCTCCGTTCGTGAACGAGCTAGAATCAGCCAATCGTCCAAGTAGTTCAAAACTCGCATGCCCCGAAGTCTCAGGGGGGCGAGGGCCGCGTCCATGCACTACGTGAACGTACGGGGTGCTATGGACAGGCCGAACGGCAGGACTGTGTATCGATATGCCTGGCCCTCGAAGGCGAATCTCAAGAATCGCCTGTGATGGGACGCTATTTGTATTCGAAAATAGGCGTCTTTCAGATCTATTGACATGAACCAGTCTCCTTGGCGCACTTGCGCGAGGATTTTCCTGGTCGTAAGCATTCTGAACTGGCGCTTCCCGAGCGTTCTGTTCAGCAGTCGCAGATCTAGAATGGGTCTGAGCCCACCATCTTTTTTTTTTCGGTACCAGAAAATATCTGCTGTATAAGCCCCCTTCGCCCTGAGATAGAGGTTCTATAGCCCCTTTTCTCAGTAGTTTCGCTATCTCGGCTCGAAGTAGATGAAACACTTCGCTATACACCGTAGTTTCGACTCGCGCCGTATAACGGCGGGGGCGTCGAGCGAACTGTAGCGAACAGCCTCTCGTTATAGTGTTCAACACCCATTCTGATACCCCGGGAAGCCTTGACCACGCATCTGCGTGAATAGCTAGGGGTAGAATGAAATCTGGGCTCTGGCCGCGGGAGGACGGCGGCTCGAGAGCCCCTGTGTACTGGGAACACAGCACCGTGTTTACAGCGTTCGAGGCGGGGGGCGCGCTGATCACAGCGGGCAGCCTGGCCGCGCTCAGCTTCTCTATGGCGGGACGCGCAGAGAAAGCGAGCGGGGCGAATCCTGTGGGATTCGGCGCGTGTGAGGGAATGTGGGCACATTTACTAAATGCGGCACATTTACTACACTGAGAATACTGTCAGCTCGCGCGACTAAATCACTGCTGTGTTTACAGCGTGCGAGGCGCGCGCTGATCACAGCCGGCAGCCTGGCCGCGCTCAGCTTCTCTGTGACGGGTTGTGCAGAGAAGACGAGTGGGGGCGAATCCCATGAGATTCGGAGTGTCTGTGAGAAATGCGGGCGTGAGACAGCGGGCACATTTTCTGCACGGAGAACACTCGGCTCGCACCGACTGAATCAACGCTGTGTTCACAGCGTGCGAGGTGCGCGCTAATCACAGCGGGCAGCCTGGCCGCGCTCAGCTTCTCTGTGACGGGTTGTGCATAGAAAGCGAGCGGGGGTGAATCCCGTGGGATTCGGCGTGTCAGTGAGGAAATGCGGAACAGCGGGCACATTTACTGCACTGAGAACACTGTCGGCTCGCGACGACTAAATGTGTGTTAGTTTCGTTTTTACAGAAACCAAGGGACACGCATCGTATAGTGTAAGCGGGCATTGTATGGGCGCGTTCACTATATTTTCTGCACAACCAACATGAGTTGGTTTTATTTGTGCTAGCCCTGCACCGTGGCGGGCTGTGTCTGGGTGTGGGAATGGGCACTGGGACGTGGGCATTCTTACAACACTCGTAACACCATCGGCCGTGGCCGGAACACCAGAAAATGCACTCTTTATTGGATTTATCTGGGTAGCCATAGAAACGGATTTTGTGCGCAGGCAAGCGGGCTGAGACACCGGCTGCTTCACTGCGAAATACACTGGGACAGTCACAACGCATGGAACTGAACGAGCGAGAAGTTTTGGTGGAAATCCGGCCGCAGCGGGATCTGAACACCGTCACTTTCCTAGAGAGACTAGGAAGGCCTTGAGACCTCGGGCTTTACCTCAATCCTCGGCCGGGGCCCGCGCTGAGGGGGGCGGCGTCCAGCAGAGCGAGAGCGCGGTGTTCGATCTCGGGCCTGGCGGCGCTGCTAGTTAGCCGAAACGACGGCCTTTGTGCGCAGGCAAGCGGGCTGTGGAACCAGCTTGCTCACTGCGAAATACACTGGAACAGTCACATTGCTTGGAACTGAACGAGCGAGAAGTTTTGGTGGAAATCCGGCCGCAGCGGGAACTGAACACCGTCGCTTTCCTAGAGAGACTAGGAAGGCCTTGAGACCTCGGGCTTTATCTCAATCCTCGGCCGGGGCCCGCGCTGAGGGGGGGCGGCGTCCAGCAGAGCGAGAACGTCGAGGAACACGGAGCGCTCAGCTTCCGTCATCTCGGATAGCGTTAGCCACAAATGTATCTCACCATTCAGGGGGGAAAGGCGCGGGTCTCGACTGTGACGGAGCTTCGTCTTTCCCGAGAAAGCGTCCCTCCAGCCTATTGCGCGTTAGTTGCGCGAGCGCCTTTCAGTCGAGGCCGATGTAATCCACGGCTTGAGAGAGCGGACGCATCGGCTCAGTTTCAATGCCGTCTCCGGTAAGTTCGTCGAGCTCAAGTGCGGACGCGGCGGCAGACGGCGGCCGCTGTCCGTCTGGGAGCGATTCGAGCGAAGCTGGCGAAGCTGGCGGGCGAACCGGGGAGCTTTGGTGGGCTGGAAATAGCTCGGGCGCGCGCTGGGCGCGGCGCTTCTTGCGGCGCGGCATCACGGCGGGCTGGGATGCGGGCTCGGAGAACGAAGCTAGGCGAGTCCGCAGAGTCACCATAGGCAAGCGTTCACAATGATGGCATCCGCCGTCAGCGAGCGCGGTGGCCGCGTGATCCTCACCCAGGCAGGACACGCAGATGACGTGGCGGTCCTCGTCGCTGAGTGGGGCTCGGCAAGAACCACAGGAAGGCATCTTTAAAAAGACGCAGCTCTTTTAGAACAGTAGAAATGGGTGTTGCGTCACGTAAGCAAACACACACACTTAGCAGAGTAAAGGATATAGTACGCCGGAAAGCGCAGCAGGTACGGCGGTTGAAGGCGGCTGGGCCAGCGACTTCAGAAGATGGCACGTCCCGCTGAGAAGGCTACAAGTCAACGGCGCGGCTTCTCACTCTGGATCCCGCGATGCGTGAGCTTCGCGTGAAGAATAAAAAATCAGAGGAAATACAGCTATCGAGGGGGTATTTATAGGGCGAGACCACGCCTAAACTGGCGGGACATGACGAAATGAGCGCGAAGCGTCCTCATTCGTCATTACGTCACGCAGTGCCTCACTCGATAGGCTGCAGCTTTTCCAGCGGGGCAGCCAATGGCGCGCGAGCTGTCTCGCCCTTGTCTGCTTGCTGCTGCAAAAGCGTTTTGCATGTTTAAAAAATTAAGGATAATTTTTGGCTTCAATATCTCGAGGAAAGAGTATTTCCCCATAGCGTAAGATATTACGCAGTACGAGAGATACTCTCGTAAGAGAACAACACACTTCATCTCCGTCTACTCCAGGGCTGCTATAGCCAACCATGATGTACGATACTTGAGCAAGATACACTTGAATTCATAAATCCTTTTCTATGATGAAGTTTAACTTCTCCACTCATTCCCCCTTTTCTCTTTTCTTTTTTTTTGGCAGGGATTAAGAACACGAAGGCTTTGTGTCTGTTTTATGGAGGATATATTACTCCACCGAAAACTTTCCTAATCTCCTCCCAGAAAGTTGCATGTCATTGATCTTTTTTTGAAGTTCAAAGAGGCTTTTAAATAAGTTATTGACTTTGCACATTCTGTTAAGGTTGGTGACGAGAAAAATGCCACAGGATTTTGCAATCCAATTCTAGCTTTAAAGTCGAAATAATCAAAACAGATAACGCCTCTTCTGAATACACATCTTCACCACAACTTTCTCTGTGCTTCGGGCGTTAGAACACCACGGCCGAACATAAAAGGCCATGAATTATGTATTGAAACTAAGTATATTTACTATAACGGTCTGGAATTACAGTGAGCTCTAACGTTTTGCTAAGGACAGAGTGGCTTTCAATAATTTATCTGATAGCAGGGTGAGTCGAGATAAAGTATAGCTGGAGTGTTGTGGAGGTGTCTAATGCGGACACGCTTTTATGCATTATCTGACAGCCAACAACATTGGCCTCTGTGCTCCAAAGACTTTATTCTTTGAATGGAGCTTGTCCCAGACTTGTTCAGAATGCAAGAGTAATCTAAGCATTACAGGAATAAGAAAAAGACTGATGTCTACAAGGCATCCGTCTCAGTGCCTGCTGTGTGTAATGTCAGACTTTCCAAATTGTTTCCTTAGTGCAAGAAAGGATATATAAAATTAGATGAAACCTGAGTCAAAACAGCATGATGATTTTGCTTTCACTCTTGCAAGCCTTGTAAAAGAACATAAAAAAGTAGATTCTTCATGAAATGTTTCATCCTAAGGAGATGGAGCCTTGCAAAAATGAGGTAGAGGTACTTGTGGTGATATTTTATATGTGTCCAACAGTCCATGCACTTCCATGATGGGATTATATATTTTTAGTACAAGTTTATTCCATCCAGAGGTTAACTTAAAAGCCTGGAATTACATGAAATGTTGTCAAGCACCTTCTTCATACCATGGCAGGTGAAAACGACTGTAATTTATCCAATTTTCTTCTGCTGTATATCGGGTCTGTTTATTCTATGAGTAATTTTTGGAGAGGAGTCGGTTGAGGCTCTCAGACAACACAAATGTAACCATTTACTATCTTACAGACAATTTAAACAAAACACAACGTTTTTAGGATGTGCTTGTGAAGTAGAACAGGGTGATCAGTAGGCTACATACTAATTTGTAATTTTGCTTTTGTGCTTAATGAAACTGTTTGTAAATGCAGTTAAGTATGGGATAACGTATTCAGCTTCGCATCGGGTCCTCATCAAGCTGTGAGGGTTTATTTTTCGATAACAGTCAGCCAGCTGGATGTACATTATCTTGCTTATTACTCAGCTACTTGCCACATAAGTTAGTAATTACATATGAAATATTGAAAACAGTTCATACCAAGCAGCTTTGAGCCTAGTTCAAACAAGACAAAACTTGTCTAAGAAACTCTTCTGAGCGCTGTGAGAGATGCGCGCAAATGAAGCCGCTGCTCATACAGCACGTAAGTCTTAAACTTAGTTGTTTTTGGCGCCTTATTTGGCTTGAACGGTCAAATACACTCTCGTATGTGTCAAGTCTTTGCGAGTATCCTTGTAAACAAAGTCGTTTATATCTTAAATAAACGCAAAGATCTGAGAAAGAGAGTGCAAGTGAATCAGTAGGCTCTATTAAATCAGTGCATTCGGTATTAAAGTGACAGCAGCATAATAATCTTGCCATTTAACTCTAATCAGACAATCCCATTGCTCTTTTGAATGAATCCCTTTTTGTAACTTTAATAACAATAAATGTATATTTAATTTACACATTGAAGTCTATGCAGTGTTTTTGTACAATTGATTACTTGTATATATCTCTATATAGGCCTATCTAGTGCTTAAAGTTTTTAAGGAATGTCTATTTCATTTGTGTCTTTCTTCAATTGTAGTTTTTTTTTCTCCAATTGCTTGTCTCTCTTGCTTGTAACTGTTCACTTGACTTCAGTGAGCTTGACACTATTTTTTTGTGATATTGAAATTGGTGATGAGATTTATGAAATTTCAGTGGTATCAAAAATGTTCTATTGTGATAGCAAAAATAAATGTATTGTGATAGATATCGTACTCATATTGTGATTATAATATTTTGGCTGTGAATATAAATAATATTTACAAACAATTATATAATGACCGAATCACAGCATAGTGAGAGGTCTGTTTTTAGGCTTCATTTATGCAGAATGACCTAATGCATAAAAATATAATATGGTTAATTGTTTAGTTTTAACTTGATTGGTTTAACGGATAAAAAAAAATTGGGGTGGAAAAGGGAAACAGAGACATGGGAAAGAAGAGTGCTCCTACATTATATGAGCACCTCCCCACAGAAGCTTTTGAAATGGTTTTTGGAGGACTGTACATTGGGGATGTGTGATTTATTTTGTGTGAGTCAGTGTACAGAGCTGCACAGCTCTTTGATGTTTGAGTTTCAGCAACACTGCTTTACATGTATGGAGGTGTTATCCTCAGTTAAACTAATCTAGCCGCTCTGTTTTAAGGAGGTGAATGAGAGCACGGCAGATCTCTTGGGTAGGCTTGACTGAGGATGGGGGAAGGCAGATGTGTAAGAGCTGTGTAAGTGTCTTACACTAGGTGAGGAGCTATATTTAGGGTCACTGTTGTGATGCTGTAGCTGCAGCCTTTTAGACATGCTGTTTCAAATGAGAAAATGATTCCCAGCTGAAAAAGACTTGAACAAAAACATACATAGGCATATGTATAAACATAAAGGAACAAACAGCACATTCGAATATTAGCATGAGTTACAGCAACATATCAACCTGGCCGATATTTAGTCAATTGATTACCAGAGTTGGCCAATAACATGGCCTCATGGTCATTGAACAGAAATGGTATTCACCCATGTCAATTCCAAATTTTATTTTATTTTTAATGCTGTCAAAATTAGCGAGTTGACGTATGTGATTAATTTCTTCAGTTTAACACGTTGAAAATATATAACTAGAACTAATATTAAAAAAAACTTTTTTTTAATACGATTTCTTTAGAAGATTATATTTATTTTAAACCATTCAAGTACGATAAGGCACAAAAGATAACACAATGCAGTACTGGTAAACGTCTATGAATCTCCTGTGTGACACACACACAATCGTGTGCGCACAGAAGGCCACTTCAGACAGCGCTTGAACGGACAAAATCCCACATAATTATGCCAAAATGCCCGTTTTGTCGAGTATCCTCACAAGCACAGTCTTAAATGAGTTAAATAAAGTCTTAAATTAATGTAAAGAGTTATGAAAAAAGGGATGTATATCATCCACATCATGTGTGGCAGGTCTTAAAGTGACAGCAGCCTAATAAACCTGCTGCTGCCTGTCATTAAGGATAATCAAAGAACAAAAGGAAAATAGAAAATCACTTACTCACTGCTCTTGACTGATTCATTTTGTAGCTTTAATAATGATTCATTTATATTTAATTAATAATTTATGTAATGAAGACACTTACTGCTCTTGTCTAAATAACTTTTGTAGCTTTAATAAGGATTAATCTATATTTAATTTATAATGTATGCAGGAAAGTTTGCCAAGTGTTTGATAACTTTATTCAATTTCTGTATATATCCTACCTGTTAGGCCTAGCTTAAAAGGGCTATGTGTAGGTTTTTAATTAAAAAAATCTTTAAGATAGAGTTTTCATTTGTACATTTATGAGCCAACCATAATGTAATATAAAGAATGACACCTTGACTGTCCACCACGGTTGCCTCTATGTGTGTGTGGGGTCCGAATTGGCGCGAAAATTCACAAAATGTGACGTCATCTCGTACTTGGGCTTACATCCATACGGCAGCCATTAATAAGCAGTTGACTCAAATGGACTCAATGGACGGAAAGAAGCGTCCAGCCTCCAGCACAATCCAGACACCCATGGAAACTTCTAGTAAGTAAAAAAAAAAAAAAAAAAAAAAAAAAGCCTTATCTAGTGCAGCCAACGAGCGTGCGCACCAAGAACAAGCATGAGACTGGCTGCAGTTTCTCTAACGGCCACTGGTGTCAGTAACGGTTAGAAATTTCAGAACTTTCGCAATGCTCCTTTAAAATCTTAAAGCACTGTTTACAAGATTACATGGCTCAAAAACAACAAAAGCAAACTTTTTGTGCATTTTGACAGGGCAAGTTAAAATCTAAACTGGTCTGATTGGGCCAATAGAAAAGAATTAGCCCTGATATATTGAAGGCCTTACTGGCCTTAATTCATAAAAAGATGCCAAAATATAGGCAACAGTCTTTATGTTTTTAAGTTGTTTCTACATTATTAGGATTATAATTTATGTGACAGCATCAAATACATAGTTCAGCATGCAGACTCTCATGTACTGCAGCTCTTGATCAACTTTAATGGCATTTGAGACTTTACCTTGCCATGCCATGAAGTCTGATGACCTTCTGATAATATGACCAAGGGTCCAGGACAGAGGAAAGCATTAACCAAAGCTTTGCAAAGCATTGCATTCCCCACGTCTGATCAAAGGTTTACAGATCAATGCAAACATAAATGAGAGCAGCAGGCTATTATGGACTCTAATAATGCACCAATTTTCTTATCTCTTCAGCCCAGCTTGATGGATCTGTCTGATAGAGGAGCCATAGATTACTGTGTAGCACGAGGAGAGCAGACAACATCCTCCTCCTGAGAAACCTGAGATGCTTTAACTCAAGCTGTTTTTAAAGGCACAGTATTTTGTGAGTGGAGGGGGAAAAAACAATCATTATTTTCACAGTATGTTTCAGAGAGCAGCTAATCTGTTTGAGACCGATAGTCCAAACACAGGCTTGCTGAAGGCTACATCAGGGTTGATAGCATCTTGACAAACTATGATTGTTGATTGTTGATGCAATCTCATTTGCTGTCAGATTGTCCCAGAGCCACTCTCCAAACACGCAGCTGATTATCTTTGTAATCTGACAGGGATGGACATTTTGGTCATTATGTTTACTAAAGTATTTGACAGATACATAATAAACTGAGTACTCGAGAGGGCTTAGGTGGCACACATGCTATTTTTGTTATTCTTATTATTAGTAATGAATGGAAATAATGGATTATATACAGCATGTATGTATGTATGTATGTATGTATGTATGTATGTGTATATATACACATGACTGATCATGACTGATCATGATCAATTATCCTCATGCCCATCCCTAGTTCTGCTAGCTCTTCGGTTGTTTGCTGACACGCGCACACACACACACACACACACACACACCCCACACACACACACACACACACACACACACGCATACACACACTTCATTTTTCTTGGTTTCTTTCCTCTCGCACGTTCTTTTGCTTGTGGGTTTTCTCTTGTCATTTTAATCCCCATCTCTCATGCTGTCTTTCGCTCGCTTCTTTGCTTCTCTCTCTATTTCACTCCTCCCCTTCTAATAAATTATGTATGCCATTTCTGCCAGGCTGAGGGCTGCATTGCTGCCTTGCTGAATTGCTCTCTCTCTCTCTCTCTCTCTCTCTCTCTCTCTCTCTCTCTCTCTCTCCTCTCTCTCTCTCTCTCTCTCTCTCTCTCTCTCTTCTCTCTCTCTCTCTCTCTCTCTCTCCTCTTCTCTCTCTCTCTCTCTTCTCTCTCCTCGCCTCTGCACACAGGACCGAGTCTGCTCTCTCAGAGCTCACTGCAGCTCAGCTCGAACCCAGAGGGCTCCCTCCAGTACTCCGCCAGCTACCATAGTAACCAGACCCTGGCCCTGAGCGACTGCTTGTCCGCACCACAAACCCAGCAGCCTCAGCCTCCTCCACGCTCCAGCGGCCAGCCTGGAGGAGCCGTGCACAGCTACAACCAGGTGAGCGCTTCTTCTTTCTTTATTTCCTCCTGGTCTCGTTACAATACCATCCCTCACTTTTTGTATTTTCACCTCCTCTCTCTTTGTTTTTCGACGTGACTGCCCTGTTCTGCACTGCGAGTCTCTCGTGATCAGGGATGTTGTAGCAATTCTGCTTTTTTCTTTTGGGACTGGCACGGATTGATTTCCAGGCTCCAGCTTGGGATCATGTTTCAAGCTGCTGCCTAAAAAGTGATTTCAAAACCCGATTTAGCAATTAACTGCAAGACCGAAGCGTTTGTTAGCAGACGGCAGTGGCACTGCATTGCATCGAGCGGCGAGCGTGTGCAAGGCAAACTTTGTCATTATCCGGGGAGTTAAATTGTGCCCTGTTGATGAGACTGTAATTACAGCAAACCCTGCAGGGCGGTTTCTCCCAACTTTCATTTCTTTTAAATGAGTATCGCACACCTGCTACAAGCTAGAAATGTTCCCTAAAAAGGTACGAAGTCTGTTCAGACCACAAATATTTAATTTCCTCCATGTTCGCTAATTAACTGGATGTCTAACGCATGCAAATGACAGAAGAAGTGCCTGAGCGGTCGGTCACGATAAAGCTGACATTGGCACATCCTCACTCTCTCGCTCCCTCGCCCTCCCTTTTGCTCTCTTGCCTTTCAGACACTTTTAATGAACACATAGGCCCTCTGTCTTTTAATGAAAGATGCCCAGCGCGTCCTTGGCCCTCCGGACTTGTTTCTGAGACAGTTGAGGCCTCTCTGCAAAGATTCTTTGAAAACCTTCTCATTTTAAGTTAATGCGATTTCTCCGAAAATGTATTGTGTTTCCAGCGTCTCTCTTTTTCTTTCTCTTCTGTGTTCGTGTGGACTGTTGGGTTGTTGTGTGGAGGGTAATCTGAAGAGGGCTTGTCTGCTCCAGGATGGGTTTATATAACACAGCACATCAGTTAGGTGCTTTTATGTAGATATTTTTAACACCATAAACCTCTTGTTCCCTAAATAATTCATCCACATCAGGAACCAGTTACAGTCTCTTCAAGTAGGTGTTCCTCTTCTCTCTACGCCGGGATGCAGTTCTCCCCTGAGAGAGAGAGAGAGAGAGAGAGAGAGAGAGAGAGAGAGAGAGAGAGAGAGAGAGAGAGAGAGAGAGAGAGAGAGAGAGAGAGAGAGAGAGAGAGAGAGAGAGAGAGAGAGAGAGAGGAGAGAGAGAGAGAGAGAGAGAGAGAGAGAGAGAGAGAGAGAGAGAGAGAGGAGAGAGATGGAAAGATAAGGCATTCAGGAATGATGGTATAATTGCATTACACCTTGGTATAACATGATATTGAGCTATTAAACGCCTTTTTTAAATCTTCACAATCCTATCTTGAGAGTTTTATTTTCTTGAGAGGATTCTTCCATCTCTTCTAGCTCATTCATTAAAGTCTTATCTGAAGAAGCAGCACACTCTTGAAAATAAAGATTACACTTACAGCCGAAAAGCTTTTTGCAGCCTGATATCACAGGAGAACCTTTTTACATTCCTCAGCTTATTCTTTAATTCTTTATAGTGAACCATCTCCAAGCAGGGCTTCAGGATATCTAGAAGAAGCAATATGTTGATATAAAGACCATGCATCAAGAATCTACTGTGATAGTCTTCAAAGAATCAGGTGATCAAGATTTGGCCAAGTTGGTCAAGCTCTTTATTGTCATTGTTTAGGCGCTCCGCAGTTGTCCAACACTGTCCCATGTGAAGCTTGATCTCAACCTTCATATCATGCAAAGGCATGTCGACAAAGCAAAGACTTATGTTTGGAATGGTATACCTAAGGGATGGGAAACTAGGTGATGGGGTGCCACTGACTGTCCTGCAGCAGAGTTTAGCTCCAACCCTGATAAAAAAAAAAACTTACCTGCCTGTAGCCTTAGTAATCCTGAAGACATTGATAAGCTTGTGTAGGTGTGTTTGATCAGGTTTGGAGCTAAACTTGGAAGGACAGTAGCACTCCAGGACCAACATTGCCCATCCCTGGGTTACAGTGATCCCCATGTTGCCCAACAACCAATTAGTTAATTAGTGAGGTTGAATTACTAAAGCTCAAAGTATACTTTGGCCGTCTACGTTCCGCAACGGTCTGCGCATTGCCCGTTTGCAGACGTCCGAGCACACCGCCCATGTGGAGCCCAATTTTTGTGTCCGTGCGGACAGTGCGGGTACAACAATCTAAATGCAAGTTGAATGTTGAGACGGAAGAGTCCACTAGGTAGCAATACCCTGTTGTGATGTGCAGTAGACGAAGAAGAGCGTGAAAGAGCAATACAAAACAAAAAGCTGTTCCAAGAACAGTAAACAAAGCAGAATATCATTCTTGCATCGTTTTTGTTTTGGTTCTTCTTCTAAACTTCTTCTTCTAAAAGCGAATATCCTGTACATGACACGACTCAGTGCTGACAGCTTGTTGAGTATAGAAAAGCTTCCGTGTCCTTTACATTTTATTGGCTTATAGAAATGTACCAGTGGTGACAGGAATTTTGACGTTGAAGGGTTTACCTGGAAAAATTGTGATCGCCAAAGATTTTTAAGATGAATTCAGGTAAATGTTTTGCCTATATTAGTAAGAACAGTGTAGGAAAGGCAGGACACAATGAGGGAGGAGGACAAGATAAGGAAAGAAGCACTGCCCACAAGTCTATGGCTCTAACTGTTTTATGCCAGGTTCAGATAACACGATATACAATATACTCAATACGTTACGATAGTCAGATTATGCGGTTTTGACTCCTTGACTCCTTGTCGTGTCATGGACAAGAAACATGTCAGACTACATGTTTCTTCCCGGCCAATCATCGCTAGCCGTTTTTAACGGTCTGCGTGATGTCATCGACAAGGTGGAACTAGCGACTGACATCACAAGAGCATAAACAAGCAATAGCCTAATCCCAGCACTCACATTTTTTTTTAAGTGCCTCCACTATCATTCACCAGTATTGATCTTATTTTAGTCTGTCATGGTAATCCTTCAAGGAAATATCATATAGGTAGGAGTATGTTGCCATTGCTCCACAAAGTCCACTTGGCAACACCAATACAATAATCTCTCTTTTGTTTTGACTTGTTTGAAAGTGTATACGGAAGAGCTTCTGTGCTCCTATTGGTCAAAGTCACAATGTGATGGAACCTGTCATGGAGGACCGAAAAAAATTAAACAGGCTAGTTTTTTTTGTCGTGACGATGTGAAGCGTCGCAGAGTTTATGTCGGTTGTCATCCACCATGATACACGTTTCTTGCGCTTCATTTCTTGCGTCCTGACGCCTATTGTAGAATCACCACGACATCCTACGTTAAACAGATCATGCTAAAATCGTGTAATCTGAACATGGCATTAATTTATTTTATTGTATTTTGTATATTATTTTCAAGGTTTTTAAGGTGGATTCTATTACATTCCACTTATATAGTAAAAACTGTTTTTTTAAAAGGATATTCACTGAAGAATCTTTGTTTAAGAACATAGTGTGAGGCAAACAAAGCTTGGTTTAGCTTTAAATGTCATACACTTTTCTAGCAAAAACATTCTCTCCCTCTTCAAGACCTTTGCCTCATATTTATTCAACTCTCTATTTGAATGTTATTACCTGATATCAATGCAATGAAGGAGAAATAAAACCCTGCTAAGCTTTTTTTCCCCCCACTGGAAATTGCACTGACTGCCAGTTTAAAAATAACCTAATTTATTCTGAATAAGAATAATCAGGTTTCATGCTTTCTGTAAATGAGAAACAGTGGAACTAATGTTTCATTGTAATCACCCACAATCATCATGGTGATTGTGAGGAATCTAAAGGAAGAAATGTTTATTCACACGCCAAAGCTTCTTTCTAAATGACTGGCCCTGCGCCAGCATTAATTTGCCCGGGTGTATCTGTGCCCGCCTGCCCTTCTGAATTCCCGTTGATGCAACATCCATTGACATAAGGGTGGTGATCCCACCAGAAACTGCGACATATGGCTGTGAATGTATATGCAATAACTTCCGTTTACAGGCTTTTTTTATGTGTTCAGGAAACATGCTTGCATATTACTATCAAGGGAATTATTGTTTCATATATCACCATCTGAATATCAAGTAAACCAACTTACCCCTAAAGGGATAGTTCTCTCGAAAATTAAAAGTCATAATTC
This sequence comes from Chrosomus eos, assembly GCA_036326025.1. Lineage (NCBI taxonomy): Eukaryota > Metazoa > Chordata > Actinopteri > Cypriniformes > Leuciscidae > Chrosomus > Chrosomus eos. The sequence goes on from CM070840.1 coordinate 14,366,332, forward strand.
ACTCGCCCGTCATGTCATTCCGAACCTCTATGACTTTCATCCTTCTGTGGAACTCAAAAGAAGATATCTTGGTGAATGTTTTTGGTCATTTTGTCATATTATGAAAGTCATTAGCTTCAAAAACATTCCCAAAAGATCATAAAAGGTAGTGTAACTTTAATCAACATTACTCAAGAACCGACTACATCAAATATGGCAGCACAAACCCCAAATGCCATGATGTAAGTTCACGTAACATGCAAGAACCAATAAGCTGAATTTTTCATTACTCCAGTCTTCAGTGTCCACATGATCCTTCAGAAATCAGTCTAATATGCTGATTTGTTGTTCAAGAAACATTTCTTATTATGAGTTGTGCTACTTTCTTCTTTTTTGAAAACTATATTTCATAGAAATGTTTTGTAACATCATAAATGGTTTTACTGTCACTTTTATTAATTACTAATTTCTGAATAAACGTATTCTTTAGAAATAAAAACACAATCTTGATGCCCTAAACTTCTAAATGGTAATGCAATTCTTTGAATTATCATCTTCCGAAATATCTTCTTTTATGTTCCACAGAAGAAAGAAATGACATGAGGGTAAAAAAAAAATTTTTTTAATAAGGATCTGTTTTGATTAAAGATAACACTTATCTTACTCTTCTCCTAGGTGACATCTAACCGTGCAGCCCAGCTCGCGGCGGGCGACTCTTGTCAGAGCCATGGCGGGGCCCTGCTGTCCGGTTCCCAGCATCCGTCTGCAGCGTCCGGCCCGGGCCTGTATTACTCTAGCTCTACTCTGCCTGCCCAGCGCGTCAGCTCACCCCTGAACTCAATGCAGTCCAGCGGATCCCCGACTAAACTGCAGCGTCTGGGCTCGGCCTCTGACACACCAGGTTACGCCACCACCCAGCGCCTGCCCTCCTCATCCTCCTCGGCCTCCCCCAAACCTTCTCCGGGCAGGCTTGCCAAATCCTACAGTAGTAGCTCGCCGATCAATGCGTTGGGCATCGGAGGATCACCTGGCACTCACGCTTCAGGCTCCCCTCACCGGTTAGCGTCTCCACCCAATAACGCATCACCTATCTATCAGCAGCTGCAGACCGCCGGAGTGTCTACTTATGCCACGCTTTCACCCAAAAGGCTGGTGCACTCGGCTGAGCAGTACAAGATATCCCACGATCTCTACGCCACCGCCACTCTACAGAGACCAGGCAGCCTTGCTGGTGAGTAACAACTCCTGACCTGCCTTTTACTAGCCAACTGGGATTTTCGAGTCGCGGCAATTTAACAAACATTGTGTGGGTGTTTCTATGGGGCCGTTTTTGAAGCATGAAATACTTCCAGACACCCAAGAAAATAGTACAAGTCCATTATTTGCTGTAATCTGGGAATGTATTTTCTGTGAAACGCTCAACTAAACAGCAGCAAGAAACGAAAACAAGTACATGGGTGTGTGCAGACAACTTGTGCTAGTAGGCAACTTGGCAGACTTCTTGAAACTTATAATTGATTTTGATCAGCTTTGAAGTGAATGAGCATTCACATAGACAATGATTTTATGAAACAAATCAAAGCTATAAATAAAATTATTAAAAAATGACAAAAGCACATATGTGACCCCGGTCACAAGTCGCACGGGTATATTTGTGGCAATAGCCACCAATACTTTGTATGGGTCAAAATTATCAATTATTTTATGCCAAAAGTCATTAGGATATTAAAGGTGAAGTAAGTCACTTTTTTTACCTTAACCGAACAGCTTTGGAGTCATTGTAATGTTTATATTACTGATTTCGTGTTGAATGGTGGTCGTCTCGCCAACCCCCCTGTTGGCTCGCCCGCCGGCCGCAGCGTCAGGAAGTGTCACGTGATATCAGGTCTCGCGATGTAACGAATTGCTTTACGGCAAGAAAGATCTGCTAAACTGAGCATCAAACAGAAATAACCCGCCGCAGTATACATGTGGTGTTCGAGGCGCACATACAATACAGACTGCCGACAGTTCAACAGGGTTCACAGCTCTTAAAGGGGCCACACCTTATTTCCACTCGTTACAGCTTTCATCCTACTGAACAGGTATCGGTGTACAGGGGGAGGGGATCAGGCCGTGAGTGCAGAGACATCTCTGCGTGCGTGATATTTACGACAGTACAAGTATCCCACAGCGACTCTGGGGGTCATTGTTTGACAAAAACGGAAATCCTGCATAGTGCTGCTTTAAGTAAAGATCGTGTTCCATGAAGATATTTTGTAAATGTCCTACCGTAAATATATAAAACATTTATTTTTGTGAGTGAATTCAGCACAATCTCGAACATAAATGGACACATTTTAAAGGTGATTTTTTTCAGTTTTTATTTTTTGCACCCTCAGATTCCAGATTTTCAAATAGTTGTATCTCAGCCAAATATTGTCCTATCCTAACAAACCATACATCAATGGCTTATTTATTCAGCTTTATGTATACTAAATCGTAAAAAAAAAAGTTACTCATGTGACTGGTTTTGTGGTCCAGGGTCACATAATAAATGGAAAATAAAAATAATAATAAATAATGGCAATAAAAAAATGGAAAGTCTCATTCAAAATATTAATTAAAAAATATAATAGTATAAAAATAATACTAATATAACACTGTTAGGTGGTACAAATGATTGTCTTAATGAGTGAGTGTCTTAATTGTCGCGTGTGTGTGTGTGTGTGTGTGTGTGTGTGTGTGTGTGTGTGTGTTATGTGTGTGTGTGTGGTGGTGTTGTGTGTGTGTGTGTGTGTGTGTGTGTGTGTGTGTGTGTGTGTGTGTGTGTGTGTGTGTGTGTGTGTCATAGCTCAATACCCATGGATCTTGGGTAAATAAGTTATCTATGGTAGACAGAGAAATGTGATACTCATATAAGTTTTCACATAGAAAGCACCTAGGGAACCGCATTTGTTCTCCATGCATGTTTTCTTTACTGATCCCTACATTCAGCCCCTTAAGTCAAGAGACTTCAGCTCTTCCTTTGAAGGAACATAGCACTTTGATATGAAGACTCGTTCTCGCTCCACAGTTAAACATCAAAGAGGTTCAGTAACAATTCATTTATTCAGTCATATACCATACGTGGCTGTTGATGTAATTAGTGTTGCTATTTTTTGCACTTAACATGTTACTATGTAGAAAATAGTCTCAATCAATCTTAGGTCGAAGACGGGCTTTGATTAAAAACTACAGACAAAAAACAACAACAAAAAAACTCATGCTTTTAAAGAGAAATGCTTTTATACTTCTCAATGTGTTTGGTTTAATTGCTTCATTAATTGCTTTAACCTGTTAGTTTTCAATTTCCATTTATCACAATTAAGCCTGTAAACAACAATCATCCCATTACATACTTCTAAGGTCATTTACATATGTTAATTTGGTAAAAGACACAAATAATAAATACTGTACGAAAAGAGAATTTTTCTATTTTATTACATTTGATTTTATTATTACTGAGATGGCAAAGCTGAATTTTCAGCATCATCACTCTAGTTTTCAGTGTCACATGATCCTTCAATGATCATTTTAATATGCTGATTTGCTGCTCAAGAAACATTTCTTATTATTATCAATGTTGAAAAGAGTTGATACTTGATGCAGTTTTTCAGGATTCTTTGATGAATAAAAAAGTCTAAAGAACGGTATTATTTGAAATAGAAATCATTTGTTAAACAGTACGAACTAAATGGTTTTAATGTGACTTTCAATCAATTTAATGTGTCCTTACTGAATAAAAATATGAATTTCTTCAAAAAAAAAAAAAATCTTTGTTTGGCAGACCCCAAACTTTTGAATGGTGTTCAAATTACTTAATTTAGTCCATCTGTTAATGTCACATCAGGATCTGGCAAGAAAGAAGAGACGAGTTATCTACCCAGTTATTTTATTCTGAAATTCAGAGACCGCTGCATTCAGAGCGAGAGCCTGTTATCTAAATCAGCCGTTTAACAGGCCGATTGTGACCTGTGTAAGGTATTGTGGATTACAGCCCTATATTACCTGCCACATTGTCAGCTCTTCATCAAACCCGCTGAGAGAAACACGCGCACAATGGGAAACAGCGGGCCAGTGCCAAACTGTCCCTCAGCCCGTGCTGAGCCATCACCGGCTCTCCCGCTTGTCTCTTTGATTAAAGTCCGGCATCCCGTGTCCGTACACCTCCACCAGTGTCTGTACAGTGCTCCAGCGTGCTGGCCATGGGCCGAGAAAAATGGTGCACTGACCGAAAGCTGATTAGATTTGAAGGCAATTACGTAGTTTAGACAAGAGACTTTGTTTGCAAGGCTTCCCTGATTTCTCTAGGGTATTTAATGCGTTTGGTGAGCCTGTCTTTCGTGATGTAGTATTTGGAGGGATTGTTGGCGAGGGGCTGATGATGTGTGTCATTACAGCTGGAGGCCGTGTGAGAGAGAATGGCAGAGTTGGACTCTTACTAAGACTGAAAAAGATGGACTTTTAATGCTTGTATTGAAACAAGGTGAAACGTGCAGTGCAACCATGGAGAATCATTGTAAGCAGCACACAAGCATGGTGTTTCTAGGGAAAAAATGATTTTCTGGTTTGGCTTGAGTGGTTAAAATGACTCCTGAATGAGCTTCTCACTTCACGTGAGCATCTGCATGAAAGTACTATGAAAATACAGGCCTATTTTTTAGAGCAAATGTAATTGTAGAGGTAGAAAAGGTTTTTCTTCATAGATGATATATTCTGTACCTTACTATCATTGTTCCTGTTAAATTAGCCACTTGAGGCCCTATAAAATCATTTAGTCAGTTTTCTTTGCTGTGCTGATGTATATCATTTTTAAACAGGTAGTTTGGCCTATTTTTAATAGCCTTAAGCCTTTAATTTTTGGCTAAATGAATAACTCGCTGTCATGAAAATTTTGGGTGAACTATCCCTTTAATATTATTATTGTTGTTAAAATATTATGACAACTATTAATTTATTATAAAATAATAAATTCGATTTATGTAATTCATATTTTCAAATGTAGTAGTAGTGATAATAATAATAAATTAAAAATATGTACATTTAAGAATAAAATATTATTTTAGTCATGATTAAATGATATTTAACAATAAATGAACAATATAATAACAATAATAATACATTTCAAAATACATAAGTATAATATAAATATAATGTATTTTAATAATAAATGGTGTTTAATGATAAATTGTTAGAACTATTATTGTTGTTAAATAATGTATTATTAAATATTATTACATTTAATACATTACATTTATATTTATGTATTTATTATTAATATTGGTGGTGGTGTTATTAATATATTTGGAAATTATATTAGTTTATCATTAAAATAATAAAGTATATTTATGTAATATTTGTATTATTAGCATAGTAGTAGTAGTAGTAGTAGTAAAGTAGTTGTAGTAATAATAATAAATTAAAAATATTTAATTTATTTAATAAGTTCATAATAAATTATTTAACAACAACTATTATTGTTGTTATTTTATTATTAAATACTCTTTATTTATTATTAAATTAATACATTATTATTAGTAGTAGTAGTAGTAGTATTATGAAGAAAATTAAGAATTAAGAATATTACAATATCATTGTAATAATAAACAATTCTGTTTATTGTTTAAGGCTGTTTATTGTTGCCAATCAATTTAGCAACTTGACACATTAATGCATAATTAAACTGATGGGCGGTCATCTGTATGTTTTGAATATGGCTCAGATTTTGGAGCTGAAGCTTTATGTTTGTTTAATTAAGATTAATTGACAGGTTTAGCTTGAGAGCTTCACTAGCTACTACATTAGATCCTACTCTCAATCTATCATCCTCATGCTTTACTGACAGCAAACAGAGAACACAATGCACAGCCTATGTTCAGACGTCTGAAGCGCTATTAGCACTTTGCCTGTGATTAGACAGTGAAGAGGTGCTTCAGAGCGCTTGTCTAAGTTCCTCCAAATGTGTTCCAAATGTACAAACCTATTTATTCAGCAAGCTGTATCAAAGGCGTGTGGATTTCTCTTTTAGATATAAAGTTTCATCATTAAGAGGGTGGGGAGCGTGAGGGCAGATTGAATGGATGTTACGCGTCAACAGGAACGGTTTTGCTAGTTTGTATAGGTGTCTTTGCAGGAGCCGCTGACCTGTCAGTCCAAATCCTTCACTTGGACAAAGAGTTTAGCCTAGAAATTGCCTTTGAGAAGCTGTGATTCTCCCGCAGTGAGTCATGCTGCTTTGCTTGTAATCACTTGGACCTGTTGGCAACATCTGTGACAGGATGGTGTCTGTCTCTCAGTTTCTCTCTGTTCTTACATGTCTCTCGTCCTCCTGGCTGCTTGTCTGTCAGTCTGCCTATCTTGCCCAGTTAGCCATCTGTCTGTCTCTATACCCTGTTGAAGAGACCAGCATATGTTGTGTTTTGGATTCTGCTGTCCCCAACAGGGTTTAGCTTAACCAACAAGACTACTTCTTCCTTTTGTTTTCAATCAGCTTCCCAGAAAGAAAAGCACGACTATGTTTGTCTACCAGTCAGACCAGCACTAAACCAGATTGGACCAGCATAGAAATTGGCTGGAAGTCTTTTCAGAATGTCATCTATGTATGTAAAGGGACCCCCTTCCCTATAAAATATAAAGGCAGCTTTATATTTTTGTATTAAGACCCTTTTACTGTGATGAAAAATAGTATAAAATATTATTAAGACATATTGTTTCCCAAATTAAATATTTGGCTTATAAAATGTCACAGTATTAAGAACAACTATCTGGAGATACTGAAATACACTGGCACCAATTTTCCCTAAATATTTATGATTTTTATTATTTGTATTTATTATGTATTAAAGATGAAATGAACACATTAATATTTAAACTTAAAAATACATGACAATATTTTCTGGAGAACTTTTACTTTGTATGTTGACAGTATTTTTCTTTTCTTCTTTTTTTCTACTATTATTAATGTAAAATATTTAAAAAAATAAAAAATAAACTGGTTTGGGTTGTATTTCTTACCAATTTTTTATTTCTCAGAAATGTTCCCCAGACCCTCAAACACCCCCTTGCAGCCCCCTGCGGGTTCCAGACACCAGTTAAAAAATCCCTGGCTTTCACATCAACTATTGTTGTTATCTACAAAAGTTCATCTCTTTTTCTCCGAATCTCATGTCATTCATCTTTTCCACCTGGTCAGAAGAAAATAGAGCATCTCAGATGATAAAGCAGAATGAGAGAGCTTTTTATAGGGCTTTAACAGTTGTGGCTGTATGATGGATCTCCTCCTAACACTAAAGAAATCAGGTTAGGGATGAGGGGCGTTTGCCTGCCGGACACCGATAAGGTGATTACAAGAAATGCCCTCTATCTAAACCTTCTTATTTCCAGAACATTACACAATTAAGTCCTGCGAAGCAACAGAGCACCAGAAGCAGATCAGACATTGCAGTAGTTTGAAGATTAACGTGCATATACTTGTTCTGTTGTATTCTGCTGAATGTTTGCATTGCCCTTTAGAGTAGTACATCTCTGTCATTTAGTGAAAACCAATGAGACAAGCTGCCAAGATCCAGAGAAACCTCCAATCCTGAAGTACGGCAACTCTAAAGAGTGTGTGTCTGTGTGAGACGAGTGTGGCGTCCCTATAGGCCGATGCAAAGCCAGGATATAAAGTGTGTGGATCGATTCGACAATGTGAGTGAATGTTAAGTTAGCATTCGCATTCCTCTTGTGTCTCAGGTTCATAAACATCTACTTCTCACTGGAGATCCCAACATGCTCTCTTGATCGAGAAGGGAAGGATTACTGGGGCTGTGCTCACACAATCATATAATCTTTCTTTTTTAATTCTTACTATACATGTCTGTAAGGATATAAATAGTGTTGGATCACTGTTGAATGTTGACATCACTTACCTTCCTCCAGTGTTTCATAAGGATCATAAACACCATCTTCACAATCTCGTTGTTGCTCTGCGGATATACTGTACACTCTTGATCAGGAAGAAAATATTGACTTTCTGATGCCTTGGACATGTTGTGATTGGCAGGTCTAGTGTAAGAGCCAACAGTTTATTTACAGTACATTGAAGATCGCCGCGATGATGTACTAACACTCCCGTATTGTTGTTCTCATTCATAAGAGGTTTAGATTGCAGGACTTTTTCTTCCATCTTTAACACTAACAGGAACAATGCCTTTTGTGCAGGATCTCGAGGTTCGTACAGCAGTCAGCACACTCACCTGGGCCCTGAACTGAGGCCCCTGCAGTCCCCTGAGCATCACATCGATCCCATATATGAAGACAGAGTCTACCAGAAAGTCCCCATGAGAAGCCTGAGCCAGAGCCAGGGAGAAGTGCTCCCTCCAGGCCATACGGGAACCTACCGGAATAACACGGGTAAAGTTTACACACACTCTCTCTCTCTCTTGTGTGTGTGTGCTGAAGTGTGTTAATCCCCAAGTTACCAACCTCCAGGATTTCTGCAAGAGAGCCAAATCCTTAGAGAGCATTTATCCAAATCGGACACGGTTCTTGCTCACAGCCGAGTGTTGACCTCATTAGAATTAATCCGAGTTAGAGCACATCACACAATCTGTATTTGTGAGCGTGTATTTTACTTAAAAGGTTTCACTTGTCTTACCATATCACATTAAAACACCTCAGCAGTCTTTTTCAATTAGCACATTGTTGGTTTTGTTTTGATTGTAGGTCAGGTGTAGCATGATAATCTGATGTGGCTCGCCAGTTTTGTTACTGCTGTTTTTAATTCCTTACATCTCATTGAGAAAGTGTAGTGTGAATCCAGTTCAGGAGGATGAGACCATGGATAGATTACAACAGCTGTGCCAATATAATCATATTATGGCTTTTTTATATATACTGTACATCAATACCTTCAAATACATTTCTGCATTTAGATCCTTGTATTGATATGTGTTATGTAGTTATATGTATTTGGATTCATTCATTCATTTTTTAATGTACACATTGCAAAGCTACTAGTTTAACTGCATGTCTTACAAGTGGGATGGTGGTATAACAATTATTTTTTAAGTAATGCAGCTTTTTAGTGGCAAAAAAAATTTGTATTGGCTGGATAGCAAATGTAGCGTTGACACTATATAAGTTTTAGATATTGATAAAAAAATAGATATTGTCATTTTTATCGATTGTGTTTGGTTTCAAAGTGTGTAATGTGATCAAAGTGAAATCAAAACGGTAGAATGGCAGGGATCCAATCAGAATCAAGAATTCAACATACTGTAACATAATGTAATTGTAAGCGTGGAAGGGAGGCATCATGACAGGGTCTCGTGACTCCCCTGAAGCAAAAATGTGTCGACTCTCACCTAGCTTAGTGCAGATACAATCTATATGGTCTGTTTTAATTGGGGTCTGCAGTGGTAATTTCTTACGCTTGCTGCAATCCTGCTGTGACCTTTGAGAAGTGGAGCTTATAATGTACCTCAGAGACTTTATTTCTTTTCAAAATTGTTGCCTCTGCCTAATGGTATGGCAACATCAGCAGACTGTTGAAAATTATGCTCTGTCTCCTTTGGCTTTCTCCACTCCGAGCTCTCACATATCACAGCCCTTTTATTTTCTCATCCTCAAGATGTTACTGTGCTTTAAGAGGAAAATAGAGAGCCTTGGCTTTGCTATAAACAACAGAACAAGGGCAATTTTGTCTCGTATTTGCCTTGAATGGCGCTAAAACACAATTAAACAGGTAAATGAAGCAATTAAATCTGTGTCATTGCAGTGGTTTTCTGTCTAAAGATAAAGGTCGACTAAAGCGAGAGTGCCCGTCTGCTACATGAATCATGAATCAAACTAAAGCTATTTAAGGAACTGAATTTTAAAAATTATATAATCCTGCCCGAGCACTTCTATTAAGAATTCAGTTTCCAGTGTTGAATTGAGGCAGTTGTGCTCATTACTGCTGTATTATATTCATTACAGTTTATGTTACTGATTAAAGCTCTATATCTGTACTCGCAGTGAAACACAGCTTGCTGTGTAACCATGTTCACATGTGGACACCATTTTAAGTATATGAGGATATGAGGTCAAATGCATATATGCATAAATGAGTATATGTGGTCCATAAAATTATTTGAATGTCTTGGCAGTGTTTAAAACAGCTTTTCAGAACATGTTTGATCTATGCAAACGTTGTTTGTTACGCTACCTCTAAAATGCACAGTGGCTCTGTTGACTCTCAAAGCAAGCAATGCTTTGGTTATGGTTTATATCTGCAGAACTAGTTTCGATGTCTCTTTTTGAATGAAGAATATAGACTATATTGACCTGCTGATATATACCGTTATTTCCTTACATGGCAGTCATCTGTAGTGTTTTCAGTGTGTACAAGCGCAGTTTTTGGCTCAGACACAGCCGACGCGAGGCGACGACACTGTCAGCTTTCAGGGCCGCTTGTTCTTTGACGTTTGCTTTGTGTGTCACGACCTTAAAGGAAGAGTTCACCCAAAAAATTAAAATTATCCTATAATTTACCTTCAAGCCATCTTATATGACTTTCTTCTTTCAGCCGAACACAGTCAGAGTTATATTAAATAACCCTGGCTCTTCCCAGCTTTGTAATTCCATCGAATAGAGTTTTTGAAGCTCCAAAAAGCACATCCATCCATCATAAAAGTATTCCATCTTCCCCAGTGTGTTAATAAATGCCTTCTGAAGCGAAGTGATGGGATTTTGTTTGAAAAATATCCATATGTTATCCCTGGCTTCTGGAACAGCCGTGCACATTCACCCGAGAGTCAAGTTCCTGTGGAAGGGTGACCTCTGACCCAACGTATGACGAAGGTATAGCGTAAGTTTAGGTGAGAACTGATGAACGTGGAAGCACAAAGGATAGGTCATATAACGATGGTCACAAATTAGAAGTCTATAACAAGAACTTTTAAAGAAATCTGTTTGTCAATTTCTTTGTTATTCGGTAAATATGTGATGTATTTATTTTAAATAATATTTTATTTAATGTTAACATTTATTTGAATTTAATATTTATGTTTATATAAATTACTTATTAATTATAACAAACTTACTACTATTTTGTGGCTCAATCTCTAGGAGAATAAAATAATAAATAATAGTACGTAAAATAATACTTTTGAAATGTTGTAGACTGAAATAGATAATAGGAGATAAGGATTTCTTAAGAGTTAAGACTCTCCAATTGCAATTCAAATCCCATGAGAAAACAGTGTAAACCTATTGTTTGATGTAAACCAATCACATTTCAATATGCAAATATAACTTCTGGCAGTAGTTTTATTTATGCCAGTGGGAGATTAAACCTCACAAAAACTGGCAAAGTTTCAAAATCAAAAAATGGAGAGCACATCTCAGGGTGAATTTATTTACAAAATTCATTTTGAATGATTTCTATGCAGTAAGTTAAAAAATAAGGAAAATGGGTATGAGAGCGTCCTGCAAGCGCTTTAAAAATACATTTCTGAATATGAGAACCTTTCTGTCTCTCCTTTTCTCCTATTGCACGTTTGGAACATGATCAAATCAAGTCAGTCAAAATCGGTGCACTGCATTCGCACCCCCCATAATAAACAGACATTTTCCATCCAGCAGATTTCAGCTGTGGCTCGAGGTGTCTGAAACTCTATGATAGCATTCAGACTGACATTGAGACGCCTGACAAAGTCTCACAATGCCTAACAGAGTCTCGAGAACAAAGTAGCTCAAGTCTTGTGTTTTTATGTGATCGAGTTTGACTCCCTGAAGCACCTGAAAGTAACAAGTTTATGAAAAGTCACTAATGAGGATCTATGCAGTCTTGTGTTTGATGTCACATCATTGCTCAGTCTGTCTGTGAGTTCATTGACCTCACTTTTCTTGCCGTCTCTGTTCTCTTTCTCCCAGTTGCGTTGCTTCCCCTCGCTAAGTGTCTCATTAGACCCGCAGATGAAGTACAAGGCTAATGACGACATTAGAAACCGTCACAAATACGACGCTAACATGTCGCAGCTGTGTTCTTCTTATTACGGCGCTGTGCTGGAGAGATAAAGAGAGAGATTTATGACCATGTTTTTTTGGGGACAGGTGACATTGGTTGGAAGACTGTCCTACCTGAGATCCCCTAGTGGAAATGACTCACGCAATCAGGGCGGTTCAGGGCCAATACCATTACCAGCAGATTACAGAGACTGAGAGGTCGACCGCTGGGCAGGTTTCTCTTACGAATTGTTTTGTAGTCTCACAAATTTTGGGGTGAAAAGGCACTCTAGCTATTGTGTGTCTTGGTGCTCGCATGATATCTGTGCATGCAAGGAAGTCACTGACTCATTTCAACAAAATCTCATAAAAACCTATTTGAGTTTTCAAATTTCATAAAGAGAAAGCAGGTGAAATGTTCTCCGAGTAAAAAGACTTTCTTTGATGAGTGTCACAAAAACTGTCAAGAACATAACTGGGTCATTTCACAAAATAATATAAAAATGCACATTTATTTAGTCTACAGTGTATACCATATATTTATTGCAATGTAATATTATTACATTTTAAAATAGCAGTTTTCTATTTTAATATATTTAAGATATAATTTATTCCTGTGATGGAAAAGCTATATTTTCAGCATCATTACTCCAGTCTTCAGTGTTACATGATCCAAAAATAAATTTGCTGCTCAAGAAACATTTCTCATTATCAATTTTGAAGATATTTTGCTGCTATATAGGAATTATATTTTGAATTAATTTACTGTAATGGGACATTAAATCAAAAATAAATTATTCATTTAGACTAAATAATGAATTATACATCCAGTAAATGTTGTTGCTTTTTCTGATTTTATTTATTCAATTATTTATTTAAAGGCGTGTATTGATCCAAGGTCATCGCTGACATTAATGAGAACTACACAGAAAGTTTTCAATAAAATTACAATAGGCTACATGTGTTTAATTTAAATATGCCAATGTATTGGTCTGAAAAAAAACTTGCCTAAAAATAGTTTTCATTGTGCTTTTGCAAAACACAATTTTATGTATTTGTCTTTGAGATGAGATATGATCCGGGCAGCTTTTGTGAGATTCCCCAAAATAGTTCGAGCTCAACATAATGATAGTATCACATTTTATTAGTTTGGCCCATTATGGATTCCCTGTAATGCTGATTCCTTTCAAGTACCTTATTCATCATAAGTTTGCCTATCCAGGAATCAAATCTGATCTTGCACAAAGCTCCAGATAATGTGAATGTGATTAAGCTCCTCATGGCCTTTCATTCTGCTGCAGCACCATTGCAGGATCTCTCGTTCATTTTCAGCTCTGAAATTCAAACTTCATGAAGTTAATTAGGCTTTGTGTGAGAGGGACTGGAAGAGCAGCATATGCGGCTAAGAATGTGCTGAAAAGACTAATTTTGGAACCGAGCGAGGAATTAACCCGAGCTTGAGGGAAGTGCTCTATCAAATGCTGATGGAGCTTTCCTGCTCACATCCCTGTGTAACTGGCCAGGCTTTTTCACAGAAAAAGATGGTGTACCAAAACCGTGTGCATTTTTCGCTGAATTTCATCATGAAAGAATTTCATCACAAAGTGGGACTATTTTCGCACAAGTGGATTTGTTGAATCTGCGTCACATGCAGAAGAATGGGCTATACCCCCAATGAGAACTGCTGGGGGGCTTCAGAAAACTTTGATTGTAGCTCAGTGGTTACACAAACCTCGATTCAAGAGTCTACAGCAACACTTGAGACTGAAGTGGAAAATAAGAGAGAGTATTTCAGCCGTTGTGAAGTGCAGTTTTAAGCAAAGAGCGGAATGCACTTTTCGGATTTTGAAGCACGTACGACTTTATAGATTGCTATACAATCAATTCATTCGTCAAGCACCACCGAAATCATCTTTATCGGGAAAAAAAAAAACCTCTTCCCAGAATTATGCGCGTCTCACTTGCTGATCCACAGCCCATCCTTACATTTCTAATACCTGTTCTTTATGACGGAACATTGTGTTTTTGCTGAGCTTTCAGGATATACTGTATTAGTTGCTCACTGTAACACATATACATAATTTGTGGAGATCAGCAGTCAATTCCCAATTGAGGAGCTCCGTTTAATTTGTACCTGAATATAGCAGTCTGTTCTAGATGTTATGTAAGATGAAGCACCTAAAATATATCTACTTTGACTGTTCTTCTGTGATTTATTTCCCTTACAAGACACACAAGAGTAAAGGGAGGTTTTACTGGACAGCATGGTCTACTTGATTCTGGGGTGCTGATTTAAATAGGCGTTATTTGATGTTTTGATTTGCAGTGGTTTTTTAGGTTGTCCTAAATGCTCAAACAAACCAAATACCCATAAATATCAGGGTATTCGTGGTAGCAGCTAGACGATTAACATTTTACTTTAGCATGCCTTTTTCAATTTGAAGTTTGGTTGAGCTGTAATATATTATTTAGAGAGTAATACCTTTGAGAATGTTATATGTAAGTAGAGCTAGAAGGTATACCTCAAGTGAACAAAAGTTTATGCAAATTAAATACTGAATAAATTTGTCTAAATTAAGACTGAAAAAAAACATATTAACCCAACAAAGACTTTTTAGTGATATTTTAGTGATATTTATGTATTGAATAATGTGCGTGCGTGCGTGCATGTATTTTTCTGAAAGGTTATGCCTTAATATTGTATGATGTTGCAACTTGCCTTGTGTAAAAAAAATAGTTTAGTATATAAAAATATAATAGAAACATATTGTGATATAATCTGTCTCACACACTCAGTACACTGTAAAATCTAACATTGTTCTTACTAAGAATTTTTAAGTTAACTTTACTTAATGTGTAATAATTTGTTGAACTTACTTAAAATTTCTTAGTAATCTGTACTGTTTGGATGCTATGCCTTCGTTACTCAGAAAAACCTAGTAAACATTACTTGACTGGTTTGGGTACCATTTTGCCAAAGCAAAAAAAAAAAAAAAAAAACAGGCGGGGCAAATGGTTTATGAGGCGGGGCAATTCTTAATAGACCTTTCACTCATTTCTTCCACTTCTGCAGTCATAATTCTTATTTGCATTCGCTCATTGTCCAGTCATCTTGAATATTGTCAATACACCTACAAATTTTAAGAGAACATCAAAATTCTTTAGTTGACTTCATAAATTCATGTTGATTTCCCTTTTCTCACCATTATTGTGATTAATGTTCCCTTTGGTTGGGCACTTGGAACTTAATTTATTTATTGTAATTGTCTTCCAATTGATGCAGTGATGCAACATGAAATCACAAATATTTGATTTCAAGGAAGGAAGTAATATATATTGTACATATATTTATAATATTATATATATATATACTATAATTATATATATATATATATTATATTATATATATATATATATATATATATATATTAACTTTATTATATCCGTATTATGAATTAATTAATTAATTATAACATAGTTATATTTCATGTATAATAATAATCTTTTAACGTTTTATTGCTAAATTTATGGCATAAATCTTTCATTGGGTTGATATAATCCCTCTATTTTTGTGATGATATCTTGCAATTTTGTTTGAGTCACACACAGACTTCAACATTCAGCATGCAAACCACAACAATGGTAACAATTTTTTTAAAAATAATTTAATTAATTAGACCATTACAATTTTATTTGCTGTCTCTTGTCAGTATAACCCCAATAACGATAGCAAATAAAATTGTAATGGTAAAACAAAGCCAAAAATAGTAAAACAAAGCAATTGATTTATTCATGCCGCAATGCACTCTGGGAGTACACTTCCTCAGATCACAGATAGAATTAAGTTGACAAAACTTAAATGGATTAAGTAAGAATAACTTGATGCAATTAAGTTATGCTTACTTGATGAAATTAAGTCAACGAGTTTGCATAATTAAATTAAGTAAACTGAACTAATTGTTTTTTACAGTGTATTGATTGCTCTTAGTTTCTGTTTTAATGGACTTTCAGTTTTGTTTTCATCAGTCACTTTTTTTGTCTTAGGCTGTGTCCGAAATCTCCACTCAAACCACTACTCCCTAACCCCTATGTATGGGGTAGGGAGTAGAGCACTATATAGTGAGCTCACCAGCATAATAGAAACACCACTTTCGGACACTACTCCATCGTCTCTCGGCGCCGTTGATTACGGCATTACTGTCGCAAATTCGTATTGCCGTGCTGCTCTCCTTGACGTCCATCCGCCATTTTTACGATCAGCGCAATGCATGATGGTATGTAGGGCTTGGGTTAGTGACCATCAGTTGTACACTACTTTTCAAAATGCATTCTGGGATACATTGAGTGGACTATATAGGGTATGAATAATCATCACTATACATTCGGACAGCACTACAAAATGGCGAGCTCACTATATAGTCCACTATATAGTGAGTAGTGGGAGATTTCGGACACAGCATTAGTTTCCCGCCAGTCATCAGTTGTCATGGACACTCATCACATCATCACACCTGTTCGTCATCTCCTCATTATCACTGTGTATTTAAGTTCCTCACATTCTCTCTTTGGTTGTTGTTTGTGTTGTGTGTTACACACGCTGTTACTTTGTCTTCGTCATAGTGGATTACCTGAGTTTGTTTTCATTTAAGGCCCTTTTGTTTATTGATACCCTCTCCTTCATCATCATCTTTATCTGGTAACATAATCATTGTATTTTATATTGTTATAAAATAAATATATTTTTTATTTTTTTATGTAGGCCTATGCTACTGTTGGGGTTTATTTAATTGAATTTAAACATAAAAAGTAAGGTGTACACGGGCAATAGTAAAAGGAAATAACCCACAGTCCTCACCTGTTAGATTTGAAGATCTCCAAAGCTCATACTGTATGCAGTGTTTGTGTTGAGTCTGTAAATCACTAGAACAATAACAGTTTGAACCAGTTGTGAGCTCAGTTTAATACCATCCTGTGAATCTGGCCTCTGCTCCTCTCAAGCATGGCTAATGAGCAATTACACGCTCACACACACAGACATATAAACACAGTAGGAAAGATGGATGGCACTCATAACTTAGGCTGAGGTGCTGGCGGTGAGACACGGAGGCAGCGTTTTGATTCACGGGAAGCATCACCTTGTATCTGTCCTGTAGCCTCGCTCCAAGGATGCAAGGCGTAACACGGAGGATATTTACTGCCGTAATGGCTCCTGTGCTGTTGTTGTGCCATATGTTTAAGGCCTTAACACACACATGAGCTCTGAGTGAAATGGCATGTAGGCTATGTGTAGTGGGAATCATTCATATTAACATGGAACTTGAAGCGTCCAGACATATCTCAACAGGCCAGATCAGTTATTAAGAAACACGAGTGAGTTCAAGCCAAAGTGATGTTAAAGTATTTTTTCACATTGAGTTTTAGTTCACCTCAATTTGCAGCTTCTGTTATTTCCAGGTCCAGGTCTTACATGTAAATTTAAACTTTCTTTTAAAACTTTACTGTCACTTTTGATCAATGTAATGCATCCTTTTTATATATTATACACTATCTGGAACAATGTATAGACCAATCAGCATACGGGACCAGAACTATCCTCTTTATAATTAGAAATAAAGCACTCCAGCAAGTTGCATTCCTGCTGCTTAGAAGATTCACATTTGCATCTAAACCTCTCAGACCGACAACATGCACACAAAATGATCTCATCCACATAACATGTATTTCTTTATTGGAAAATCATCTGAATTACATCTTAAGGATAAACACAATCTTAATGGCATTCTTGGTTAGCATAATGTTAGCATTTGAAGCTCTCTCTTCTGAGCAAACAGATGAATCCACTCAAGACGGTGTCATTCGGATACCACAGTAAAGCAGGTAGCGCTTTATTGTATTGCACCTTTTTTTTCCTGCATCGAAAATGGCAGAGCAGCAAATCATTCCTCTACTATGTTTCTGTTGAGTGGGAGTGACCTTTGGTAGGGTGTAATATCAAGCAGAGGAAAAAAAATGCTAGGAGAAGCAGCCGAGCAAAAGAAGAAAGGGCAGTTTGTTTATGATCACATTACACTGTAACAGAGCACTGAATCTGATGCCAACGCTTAGGATGCTGGATCCTCTGATTCGTATCTGAAAGGTCAGGTAATTTAAAAGAGCAGCCCATTATCAAACCTATAGAATATTCAAAGCCTCCCCGCAAGAGGAGATTAGAAACATTAGTGTGTGTGTGTGTGTGTGTGTGTGTGTGTGTGTGTGTGTGTGTGTGTGTGTGTGTGTGTGTGTGTGTGTGTGTGTGTGTGTGTGTGTGTGTGTGTGTGTGTGTGTGTGTGTGTGTGTGTGTGTTCGTTTGATTCATGAGATGGCAGATAGAAGAGTGAAAGAGAGTGCAGGAGAATGTTTCATATTCAGCCTCAGTGTTGGAAGAATGCACTTAGAAACACATTCATAGTAATGTCAAGGTCTTGTGGCTTTTTATTTTTAACTTTCGTACATTTCTTTTTCAACTGTTCTCATATATTTCTTATTTAAATATCTGGTAAAACAACTGACTTTTGTAGCCGTTTACTGCATAGTCGTCTTTATATATACTTTTATAAGTATGAGAATCTTTGAGAATCAGTGCATGTTGATTGCATGATATATATATATATATATATATATATATATATATATATATATATATATATATATATATATATATATATATAGTATGTATGTGCGATATGACACATATGCACTTAGATTTGCCCTATTATTCAAGATAAGGAGGCAAAAACACCCCTGTCTTTTATATTTATATAATTTAATATAGTCAATCAATATCACACGAAGAGTGATGTTTTTTTTTTCAAGTTTACATGGAGACAATAACGGTGTCGTTTTCAAAAACGAGCACTTTGAAACCCTTGTTTTCAAAAGCTTCTCTTTTCAGGCTCCCAAAATGCCATTGTCGGCTAAATGAACAGCCAAAACACATAAAAAGTTTTCAGTTTTAGTTGAAGACTTATGTTGTGTAAATGGCCCTTAAGGATGAATCAACAAACTAGTCATTTAGTGAGGTGGAATAGTTTATCTACTTTTGTGTGTGTGTGGCAGTGCTTTAAAGGAGATGAATTTAAAGACAAGTTCTCAGAGAAGGTGTTAGTTTGCTATGTTAGCTTGTTAGCAGTGATAAAACACTCCACTAATGCTCTCTAAATGCATCGCCTTTACATTGCACCGCAAAGAAAGTTAAATTCTGTGTTATTACATTCAGTCTGTTATCTTAATAGTGGGTTAGCATGCAAAAGGCAGATATTTTTGATTGATTTTAGCATGTCTTACCATGTTCGTTGCAATTGAAGATGCTGTTTCTTGTTAAAACCAGTTTTATTTTATTGTTAAAACGTCATTTATCGAGCAGAACAGCAGCACAAAGGCTTAGAATACGATGGTGTCACTTTTTGACGATTTTGTTCTACTTTAAGAAACATCTCACTTTTATATATATATATTTATAGAAAAGCATCTTCAATTCTTGAGCAGGACTTTTCATTGTGTTAGTGTGTGTTATAATGATGGTGATCCGGCACTGAAAGCTGAGGGTTCATGGCTGTTATCAGTGGCAGAAGGCAGCAGTGTTAATCTTCTCTTGTGTACACAGACATGCACTTCGATCTATCGCTGTTCCACAGCTGCCACAGCTGCGGCGGCCCGTTATCCATCTAGTCAAACCACCAAATGCAAATAATTACATCCAGCTCTTTATATACATCCACTGAGTTATAGGAAATTTTGCTTTATTACAATAAAAAGTTCCTCTGGGTGAATTAGAAACAGGACAGTTGAGATAAATTAGCAGTATATATTTTGATTCTGAGTGGTTAAAAAAACATTAACATTTCACACTTTCACTAAAATTAAACTAGACACTATTATTATACACTATTGTTCCAAAGTTCACTTAATGTTTTTTTGCTAAGATGTTTTGAGAAGAAGACTCACCAGGGCTACATTTATTTGATCCAAAATGCTTAATATTATATTTAAAAAGTTATTACAATTTTAAAGTAACACTAGGTCGTTTTTTGCTCTCAGGGTCCCCCTACAGTTGGGAAACAGTATTGTCCTCTACTACTGTCGTAAACTCTGTCATACATGCACTGCATTTGTTGACAACCATGATAGCCCTAAACATAGACATAATATAATACATAGACGCCCTATTGGCCGCTGGAGCGCACGTCAACGGCGCCGCCATATTGGGGATGGCAACTTTCCCATACCTCTCATACTGGGAATTGAGAAAAATGCCTGTTTTGTGCGCTGCTTGGGGCTGTACAAGTCGCCACACAATTGAAAACCGCTTCCGAGGAATTATCTTTCACAGGCAAGACTGAACGTTTGTTTTTGGTTGTATTTGGTCATGATTTAATTAGTAATAGTAACGTTCAGAGGATACATTTAAAAATACTACTGTTATTGTGTCACGAAATGTATTTTTAATAGTTTTTCAGTCGACAATGTAGTTGTTTAAAGCTTAAATATGTGGTTTGTTGATAAAGATAGCGCCTATTTAAAAATTTGATCTGACGGTTTCGGAGTTGTAGGATGCGATCACCGGGCGCTCGGCGCTCATTAACCCAGCAGAGGACAGCCTTACCTCGGCCATGTGCGTCTGAAGTGTGCCGCCGGCTCGGATGTCTCTAGTCTAGTGGTTAAACATGAGATATAATTCGTCTTGTGTATATCTAACGGGCGATCTTTGGTCTCAATAATCTATAAATGGTTCCCTGGTAAATCGTTTTGGCTGAGGGCAAAGTGAAGTTTCATAACTTTATATTTAGGCTTTTTTAACGTTGTATCCTGCTGTATGTTTGACTGAAGCTACTTCTGTTATAATGGCTATTACTGATCAATAAAACTGAAATTTAACAAAAAGAGTTAAATATTAAATATAAGTCACTATTTAACTTATTTTTTATTGTGTATATTCTGTAATTGATATTTCTTATTCTATTGCTATTATTATAGTATTATTAATAAACCCTATGCTATTATCAATATTTTTATGATTGTATTATTGTATGATATTATATAATTATACTACTCATTACTATTTTATTTGCTGTATACTATTTGTTTATTTTATTGACTAAACTATTTACTATTACTTCTCACAAATGTTATATTTACTGCATTGCACAGTAGTTGTACCATAACATATGTGTTAGCATGGATCCATCAGTTATCTTTGTTATTGCTCAAACCTGGTCAATCACAGGAAATGCTTTTTCCACAATAAGAAAACTTAAATTATATCTCAGTATGGGGGTCTTCATCATTCTTATCCAAGAATAAAAAGCCAGATACATGACAAGCCTGAGCTTTGACCATTCTTTATTAAAAACAAATATTTTACAAGTGTAACTATTGAGATTTTAAATAACTAGAGATGGAACTTTTTGTACACCACATACAAACCACTGAAATCGGTTGATAAATATAAAAACAGTTTTTGTTTTTATCCAGAAAAAACAGCAGCTCACCCTTGATTACAGCATTACAGTGCAGTCTTGCCCTCCGCAAAATGGCGGACCCGTTGACGTATCGCAGCAACGTTCCAAAGCGGCCAATAGAGCTCCGGACGTCACGTGACCTACTCTGTTTATACCGCCATATTGGCAGGCAGGAGGCGGTCCGGGACGCGATATTTTTTTTCACAGGATGGTAGGGGAAGACTCATTAATATTCATTAGGGAACTCATCCCTGATTGGTCTTAACCCCAGTGACGAGTAGGTTTAGGGGCGGGGTTAGGGGTAGGTCATCAGACCCCCAGTGACGGGTAGGTTTAGGGGCGGGGTTAGGGGGTAGGTCATCAGACCAATCAGGCATGAGTTCCCTAATGAATATTAATGAGTCTTCCCCTACCATCCTGTGAAAAAAAATATGGCGTCCGGGACGCGAATGAATGAATGAATGACGGCAGCATGAGTTTCAAGGCAACATAGTTCACAGCACACTTTAATTCAAAAGACATAGACTTGTACATAACAAAACTTAATAGATTAAACACAACAGATCCCTATAATGTCCCCGGGGTGCTTTCCATGTGTATTGATAAAGGAACTGATAGCTTTCCTGACCTGCAGTATCCTGATATCTACGACTAAGTTACCTCATCAACTTTCCCTCGTCTTACTCCGGAGACTCTTTAAAAGCTCTTATATTTTAGAATCAGGGATAGATAACAGGATAATTCTGTGATGTGTTTAACTTAACTGTTTAATGAGTTAAATTAACGTTACGCAGCATCCATATTCCCCTTCTTGGGGCTCAAGTTATTTGTGCTGCCAAATAATAGCTTTGTAATGCATTTTTATCTCCTAAATTTTAGTATAACTGTGCGTTGTTCCTTAAATAATCTCTGACTGTTTAAGTGAGCAGCCAGCAGTTACGCGTAAATCTTTATTTATTTTTTACTTGGACTTTGAACGCTCGCAGCTTCGGATGGTCAGGAATTTACGCGATTACTCTTGTATGCAAGGTAAAAGTCAGCAGAGATAAATTATCAGACAATCAAGCAGGACACGTTTTGCTGAACTTTCTGTTAGCATGAATGTATGACTGAACTAATATCCTATTTGGCGCTTGATTCCTGCCGGTTCCACAGTGAGTGCGGCGCGGCCAGAGTTTTGAGCGGTGCGGCATATTAAATATATTTTTAATAGTTTTTCAGCTTTGTGTGGCGGGAGAGCGTGACAAAAGACCGAAATGAGTGACTGTCACGCTCAATGCGTGACACTTGAGAGCCCTACGATTTTAAGGAATTGGGGGTGGTGGTGGAAGTGACGTATATGCCGTAAAACAGTCAAATTTTGTAGTTCTCTTTGTTCGCCGGTTACTACCCGAAACCTGAAGTTTAAAAGTACGATTAAAAACGCTACAGACCCCGTCAGACTATGGCAGACGTGTCATTCAACCTATTGTAAGTAGATGCACCATCACAAGAGACTTGGAAATATATTATGAAGGTTGAAAAGTTACTGCTTTCACAGTTTTCTGTTTTATTATATATTAAAATGTAATTTATTCCTGTGATGCAAAGCTGAATTTTCAGCATCATTACTCCAGTCTTCAGTGTCACATGATCCTTCAGAAATCATTCTAATATGCTGATTTGCTGATCAAGAAACATTTATTATTATGAATTAATGTTGAAAACAGTTGTGCTGCTTGATATTTTTGTGGAAATCATTCTTACAGATCCCCAAATTTTGAATTATAGTATTGTGTTTGAGCAGAAAAAAAAAAACAACGTTTTATTGGTTGTCATGATGCTTTATACGGTTCAGAGAGAGAAGGCACAGATTGGCTGTTATTCACAAGTGTCCTTCAAACTGGCTTAAGAAAAAAGACTGTATACGGTGTCAAAGGAAGCAGAACAGCAGCAAAAAGGCTTAGAATGCGAGTTAATTAAAGAATTACATCGTCGAAACGCTGTTGTCAGGAAATGGCAGGATTCGCTGAAGCACATTATCGGCTAGTTGCCCTTGTTAACAGCCTCTTTACGAAATGAATAAGAGAAATTGTCAGCATTTCAGCTGGGATGGTGAGCACACAAAGTGGCCCCCGAGAGATGTGTTTACCAGACAATACACAGTTTTATTCTCCACTATTCTTAATGATAGAGGCCAGTCTGGCTCTTTGTATGGGGCTCTACGGTAGTCGAATTAACCAGCACTAGATCATAAAGTTGCAGAGAAATGTATTGAGTCGCTGCTGGAACTGACCGTTAAATGATCTCACAGATGGAAAAAAGATGAAAAACCTACTGTTAGTTAATAAACACCTGCTTTATTGTTGTTTATGGGTTCATTTATCATTTTATACAGAATATATACAGTATGCAGTCTGATATTTACCAGTTATTGCTTTCTGCTCTCGCATTGTTTACAATCGCCGATGACAATAATGGATACGAGACGTGTCGGTTGTCGAGATTTTATGCAAGATGTTATCCAGCTCGTGTAGTGCTGTGGGTTTGTGTGCTTTTTATCTCACGCTGTGCCGAGGAAAGCCCTTGTCCGTGTAGTGCTCTGTGGGGTCACATAAGATACACCCTTTCTGATAAGATAAGCTAATGGAATCTGAAGGTCACCGAAAGGTCATTCTCCCGAGGCATCGCCGCTGTGGAAGAGTGGCAACACATCATAATGATAAAGTCTTCCCAGGGACCTGGATTGCTTACATATACAGTGGTGATAAGCGGGATACTTACTGTTTGAAAAAGTGCATCGAGAAGAAATATACGCATTGGAATTGCAGCATTAGTTTAGTAAACATAGTTATTTGAAAGTAATCATATAATGCTGCAATTGCAATGCATATATTTCTTCTTTCCTTCATTAACTGCATCAATGTGTGACCTTAATATCTGATCTTTCAAGGTCGAGTGAAATTCAAAACAGTCAGAGGTGGATACGCTGCTTTCAGGTACAGACTGAAATTTAATTAGGCTTTTTTTTTTTTTTGCAAGTTAATTAATGACTTACAGATTTTCACCTGCTAAAGGTGTTTGCATGCGGCTGGAGCTGTAAATCACGTCCCCAGGGTTTTTAGTGCTAAGCCCAGTTAGAGACCTTGAGTTATTTGAAATCTTCACATTGGAGTAATGAGTTTGATCACATCCAAAGCCAAACACCCACACTCTTAAATAGAGCCAGATGGAGACTGTCTCTTCATTATGATGAAAACAAACAAATGTGGAGTTAAAGTGATCTACTTCTGAAAGCTACTCAAATTTTATGGTCTATTTGAATAGAAATAATAAAATATAGATATATGCCGCACAAACTTTGTGTGTATGTGTGTTCTATTAAATTGTTTTTGCAAAAACTGCTGAACAAAATGCATCAGCAAAGTAGGAAAATGTTTTTCTTTTGCATCGATGCAATTAAAGAACCGAAGCTTACACTTTATAATCGGATCGGATCACAATTAGAAGAGGGAGACACATTCCCGTTTACACATGATGATTTCTTTTGTCCACTTTCAACCACTTCTATCCTGATTTCTTCTTGGGGAGGGTCTATAAGTGGGTAAATGTCTTTTTCAGATATTTCGATCTAATGGACGAAATAAGCTCAATCAATTTACATGCAAGACAACATAGAACGAGGTGAGTGTTAGAAATCATGAATGGTGAGAGAACATCATGCTTGGTACATTTTTCGTCTTCAAACCAAACTTGGGTCTGGTTAGCAGCGAGCTTCCCATTATGTTCACTCTTTACATGAGTAGGATGGGAGTAGGTGGTCTATAGTGGCTGTTTGAACGCATTCGACCACATGAGCGTCTACTCTGCATTTATTTTAGATATAAAATGTTATTAAAATTTTAATTTTATATGTATTTCAGTGTTTATATTTTTATTAAATATTTCTTTATATTGTTTGTCGTGGTAGGGCTAGTGAAAATATTGGCAGGGCAACTGATGTGGCCAGCAGAAAAGAACAAATTAACCTGATTTGTTTAATGTGGAAAACTTATGTCCGATCACTGAACTTTACATCTCCTCTGTCCGTCAGCTTCCCATGATATATTCCGGCTCATGGAGCTTAATTCAATCCATCAGGTATCCCCCTCCTCTTTCACCCTATTTCTAGCTCTCTTTCTCTCTCCCTCTCTTTTTTCTTTTGCAACCGGTCTCCATTAATCTCAGACTCTGTCTAATTATCGTTAGCCTACACTGAGCGAGTGCAACATTTTCTCTAAAGGAAGCTGAAGAGTCATGAATGGTCTCGGAAGATACATTGATCCTTTTTTTCCCAGGGTGCACTTTGTGTATGGTGACTAATAGTCCTGTTTTACGGCTTCACTGGCAGTGTTGTGGTAAAGACTCAGAACCCTGCCATTGATCGTCTTGTGCTGCAGATTTATGAGACACTACTGTGACTGTCTTGCAGACACTGGCTGCCACATTACCCTCATATTGAGCGAAATGGATACACTCTGTCACCTCAATATGTTAAAAACCAAACAAATACGCATTAAAGTGATCTAACTTTGAAGTTTGCACCTGATGCAGTCAGACACCCTGTCTCGACATGTTTTGGAGATGATCATTTTCATTTTAAAATGAGAGATTACGCAAGCACGGACAATCGGTGTGTCATCAGACATCAAGATGAATTATTTAATTACATGTTTTGGACCATTTTAGACCACCATAAAGATTAACCAAGCAGTTGCTTCAATTTGTAGTGTAATTTTCAGTATTTTAAATAAATCCATCATACAAGCATATGGCTCACGAGGAACTGGTTAACTAATTAAGAGAAATCACTAATCAATAACTCATTTTGTTTGTTTTGTTGAAGTTTTAGTTTACTTTTGAGGTATTTCTTAATTTTGTTTTGTTTAACTTAGTTTTCCTTTTTTTCTATTTCTTTAGGTTTTATTTTTTTTCTACTTACACTGCAGTTAAAAAGTTTGGGGTCGATACAATATTTTTATGTTTGTGAAAGAAGTATCTTATGCTCACCAAGGCTACTTTTTTTCTTTCTTTTTCTTTTTAAATACTGTTTTCTGTTTAATAGCATCAATTTTCAGTTTCACATGATCCTTCAGAAATCATTCATGCTGATTTGCTGCTTAAGAAACATTGCTTCTTATTATCAATGTTGATATTTTTTTCAGAATTCTTTGATGAATAGAAAGTTAGAAAGAACATAATTTATTTGAATAGTAAACTTTTGTAACATTATGAATGGTTCTTTGTCATTTATAAATGTCTGAATAAAAGTATTAATTAAAAAAAAGTTAAACCAAGGTTGTATGTTTTTTTTTTATTGTTTTTTGCACATCTAAAATGTTGTCACATAAATAATTTTGCACACATGGGCTTCTGTTTCTGCTGTTAAATATAAAATGTGTCTATAAAGGCCCGTTCACACCAAGGACGATAAATATCGCACCAACAAAGACAATCGTCTTCCACATGTAAAATAATAGCAGTGTTCCCACCACAACTGTTTTTATAACGGCTCAGAGAAACGATATCGTTGGAATCTTGCGGACGGTAATATAGTTAACGTTCTTGGTGTGAATGGGCCTTAAACTCTCTTGTATTAATAATGTGTTTCTGTTAAGGAGCTTTTTATTGCTGTCGTTCTCATTACTGCCGTCTCTTCCTCTCCTTTCTGCTCCCTCCTTGTCATTCTTTTATCATATCATGTCTTTGTCTGCTTGTCTTCTCACTGTCCTCTCATTGTTCCTGTACCTAGACCTAGTGAACCAGTTCTGTGAGCAGGTCCTGAACTTCTTGTTTTGTCCCTACTCTCCTGCCATAGCCCCGTCCTCCCCTGGTGTTGACTCCGTACCCTTGCAGCGAACAGGAAGTCAGAATGCCACAGGGACGTTTCCCAGAGGCGGCTACGCATCCGGTCAGGGTGCCAATTACACGGAAACTTACCGCACGTTGCCGTACTGCTCATCGGTGGAGTCTCCCTACAGCAAGTCCGGCCCTGCCCTGCCACCCGAGGGCACCCTGGCCCGCTCTCCCTCCATTGACAGCATTCAGAAGGATCCCAGGTGAATTTGCATGCCTATTGGACCTTTTTCACAGTCAGTGTAGCGCTCATGCCAGGTGCAGATGGCAAATGTACACATATCGATTTAATTTTAGGAAGAGCATCTGCTGAAAGGGTTTTCAGGGGTTGTTTGTATTTTGGAGGCCTTTTTAGGGAGACCACCTGGTTATTGCTCTGTTGCAGGACAGCAGATGTGATTTTGCGGAACAATGCGGCACACATGGGAGAGAGATAAATGTACTACTGTTAGACTATGTAAATATGATTTAAATTAGTTGGAAAGCCTAACTAGCCAAACATTTTAGGTTCCCCAAATAACCTTTCAGTAAACAGTTCTTAAAATAACTTTTTTTCTTAGAGTGGCGAACATTTTAGTAATATAAAGAAATTTGTTCCACTATAAAGTACCTTTGTGTAATGTAAAAGTTGCCTATTATGCAATGATGTATAACTGTTTGTTGATGTCTTGCTCTGGAGGCAGTCTTTTGCAAATGTATTTGCCCATTTGACGTCACAAAACAAGCTGTTTTTGGAGCTTGGTTAAATAAATGTTTTGTTTATAAAGAGGAGGACCTTTTAAGCTATGAAACTTTCAATATGTTTTAATGGTACAAAGACTTCTAAAGATCAAGGCAAATTTGATTTCTCATGTCATGACCAGGGGTGAAAACATATTCAGCCTGCTCAGTAAACAACTGGTCATGACATAAATGAAAAGAAAGTGATTTTGTAGCAAAAGAGCTTCCTTTTGTAATCTTCACATTAAAGCAGTTGACTTATCAAAGGCTAATCCTGCTGGGTCATTATACTGCCGACACATCTTTTTCTATCTACTTCTTGTGCAAATAAATCAATTGAATAAATAAAGCAATTATAATAAATATTTTTAGCATGTGATACTCTGTTAGCCATGATTATGATTCTGTGTTGCATTTGGACGGCCTCTGCACAGGGTCGCACCACAAGGGCTTGCAAAGTCTTTTTACATTTATTTGTGTTGATTTAGAGTGGAATTTCTGGCTGAAATACACTATCGCTTGTTGTTTGTATATTTGCTAAGTAAATAGCTTTTGGAAGGATGTGGTTTGTTGCACCTTTTTGCACTATGACTGCCAGACGCATTGAACTCTATGCAGTTTTCACAGACGTCAACAGAAATTCTGATTAGTTTCTCGAGAGGATGATGTTTCTAAAGCCCCGTGCTGATAATAGAGATACACTCACTCAAAACATGCACTACAGACAGGCATGATCATAAAACAATATGACAGGGAACATAAACTGTAACTTTATAATGTTACAAAAGATTTCAATTTCAAATAAATATAACTTTTTCTGTTCATCAAAATATCCTAAAAAAAAAACATGCATCACTGTTTCCACAAACATAAGCAGCTCAAGTGTTTAATTTCAATTGATACTAATAATACATGTTTCTCGAGCACTAAATTAGTATATTAGAATGATTTCTAAAGGATCATGTGACACTGAAGACTGGAGTAATGATGCTGAAAATTCAGCTTTGCACTCACACGAATTATAAAATATATTAAAACAAGAGTTATTTTAAAAGATAATAATATTTCACAATATTCACAAGTTTTACTGTGATTTATCAAATAAATGCAACCTTGGTGAGCATAAGAGACTTCTTTCAAAAACATAAAAACATTCTAACCCACCCCAAACTTTTGAATGGTAGTGTACTTATTTCACATTTAATGTAAAAGGGGAAAAAAACAATTAGCATATTTTGCTGCTTTTCTGGCTCTGTGACTTGTACAAATTAATGTGATAGATTCTGCATTGGTTTTCAGCTGCTATGGTGTTCTGGATGGTTGCTAAGGTGCTGAGTTATTTAAATGTGTTGCTATGCTGTTGCTAGGGTGTTTTGGGTGGTACCTGAGGTGCTATGAGTGATTTTAATGTGATGCTATGCATTGTTCTGGTTGTTTACAAAAGCGTTAATAATAGAACACCATATTCATGTCCATAGTACAAATTGTGTGTAATGAGTGGGAGTCACTAACCTACCAGTAAGTATGAGAAAAGTAACAGTGATGCTCGCCTTAGCAAACACCATTATTTAATATTGACTACTGGTGAAAAACCATAATAATGAAGACTTAGGGTATGTGCCTGCTCCATTTAAATATCAATACATTTTTATTCTTCACACTTTTTTCTAAAGATACTCTAGATGCCATAAGAAATCATTTGAAGATATGTATAAAAAAATCCACGTTTTCCTTTAAATTCACACATTCTCTCAGTACCACTCAATTATAACACTTTATTGATATGTGCAATGGTATTAATTAAATCACTAAACTTTTTTTCCATTTATTTCGTCTGTTAATTGGACAGAGTTGATCGCATGTTGCCATTATGCAAAGTGGCTCCTCATCTGCTCGGTGTTCCAGTAGTCCTGGAAAACTGGACAGCAGATCATTATTACTGGTGACACATACACTCTGCAGGCGTTTGCTGGGGCTGATCTTGGTTAGGCTAATAGAGGCCACTGCAGTCTAGCAATATTGCAGTTTAGTGTTGTTAGTCCTTGCAGAGCTGATGACTACATACTATTAGTGTTGGAGAAACTACTTTGAAATGTTACAAGCTCCACATAATGTGGGTGGATGGATGGATGGATGGATGGATGGATGGATGGATGGATGGATGGATGGATGGATGGATGGATGGATGGATGGATGGATGGATGGATGGATGGAGTACGAAACTGCGAATTCTTTAGTCTGAGTGTGACTAAATGTGAATCATATAATGGCAAGGCTTTGCCTGGAGTCATTCATTATGAATGGAGCACAACTGGGACCACCCACTTTTTCTGCGACCTTGGTTGCTGAAGTATTTTTCCCATTCGTTTTCTATAAGGATTTCAATAGTTTTAAAGAGATCCTATTTTTTTTAATGGCTGAATAGCCTATTAGAAAAGGAGTTGATGAAAATTACCCCAATGACCTACTACTACCGGCAAGTTTCTGAAGTGCGCATTAGACATCTTACTATCCAATGAGGACACGAGAGGAGGAGTTGTGAATGGCACCGTACAGTAGGTCACATGACACTGACAGCATGGCAGATGTAGTACATCCGAATATCATTTTATAATATATAGAACATACTATAGTATACAGTTGCAAAACCAAATGTAGTACCTATTATATAGTATGTGATTTTGACGCAGTATCTACTTATCTCATAATACATTGTGAATAATGTAATCAAATCACAAATAACAGTACAGTATAAAACTATTAACTATAAGTTACTGTATGTATATGTAAAGTTTGTTTTTTGTGTGTTAAGTCATTCACAGTGTTTCATTGGAACAGGAGTTGGCTTGCTTCTTATTAGCATGGTAACTGCAACTTCTCTGATTGGTGGATTCAAGGAGGATCTCTCCTCAGTAGCTAGTACTACTAACTAACTCAGGGTCTTTACTGGGTTGTTTGCCCTTAAAACAGTACTTTAAAAAATGTATTAGTTAAAATAATACAAAGTTCTGTCATGAAACTAGATGGTGCAGGCTGATGCACAGGCTAACTCAATCTGCTTGCAATCACATCATTCTCTATAGGGCACAGCTGATTGGTTCCTGCTGTATCAGTATCCAATGATCTCGCTACTCAACATCCAAGTACTTGCTCAGCATTTGCTGTATCAGTTCCAGCGCCTTCAGAAACCATCCCCCTTCCCCAGCTCCACCTGTATAGATCTGCTATGGGTAACTCATGTATGCTATATTGTACAGCAGCAGCATGTCTTACTTGCTCACAGCAGGTGTTGTGTGTGTATTGGCAGTAGCAAGTCCCGTACTTGCTCTGCAGCAGCATATCAAATCTATTTTACCAAGACCAAACATATTAACTTTGTCATATCCATTACCATGCCAAACACAGAGTTGTCATGACAGAAATATTTTTGACAATTAATGTTTTTTCCCCATCAGGAACCCTTCTGCTCTGTTGGATTTATGAGCGAACACAAGGCAAATAGCCAATGACCCAAACACTGAACAGCACTTGTTCTCACGTGTGACAAATTTCTAGCTTGATCTCTTGAGAAAATGGCTTATTTAATTGCATTTTTTGTGCATTTTCCTGTGATAATAGACCGTAAGCAGGTTATGACTCTAATGAAGGTTATTTCTGTTCTGTTCTGGTGTTCCTTCCCTAGAGATGAAGGGATGAGGGAGGACAGGTATGCTAACCGCACACTGCCACAAGTGCTGCAGCTCATAACAACTTTAGACATCCCCGGCCCACGGCAAGCGTGAAGCACTGCTGAAACGTGTTTTTTTGTATGAATTTGGAAGGGCAAAGTGTTTCCTTGGGTGAAACACTAAACTATTCAAAACAACAAAAAGTGTCTTTGACCTTTCCACCTGAAGGCGGCACGTGTTACAACCCAAAAAAGCGAGAGACAAAGCACATTACTGACAGCCCTATTTAACAGTATAAAGTCAGAATTGTTCTCAAGTGTCAAAACATTCTCAAGCAATTTTTATCCACAACACGCAAGTTATCAAAGTTGTGTGAAATCCATAATTCCCATGACTAACAGGCGGCTAGAACAACTGCCTCAAAGGGAATCTTAGACAGGTGTTTGGGAGTTGAGATGTCTTTCAATGACACGCTGTGATTATAAACAAAAAGTGCATTAGCAAGTTATTAACATTCATCATGCGGCTAAAAATATGGTTTAAGCACTCCGTAAACTATCAAAATTTGCAGCCACTCCTGTCTGCATCGGTGCTGCGACACCATGGCACTTGGCACGGACTTTGCGATAAAATCTTTGGCAGACGTTATCGCATTACGGTTGTTGATGTGGAGCGATAAACAAAGTTATGAGCCATCTGCAGCACGAGAGAACATGGAGGAGGAAGGGAGACTGAGGGATGAAGATAAATGAGTGTGATTGAATGGGGGTTATTGATTTGCCGGCGTATCCCGCAGAGCTGAAGAGAAGAAGGTATTGCCATCGGAAAATAAAGGGGTCTGCCCTTCGCCTTCCCCCTTCTATTGATCAAAGCTTAGGTGCAAAACCTTTCCAACACAGTCATTATTACCCAGGCACCAAGGAGCCTTTTCTCTGCTTTGTTTTAATGTGAACGTGCACTCAAGTGGCGTCCTTGTCCGCTCGGGACAAAAAGATGCGTCTCGACGCTGCAGCATTGACATATACAAATGCCCACTGTGATTTACAGAAAGCATCTTGTGCCACTCAGACTTTGGAAGGTGATTCCTTGAGTGGTCGCCTAAGGATGGTAAATAGAGAACCCTGCAGTGCTTGTAAAAGGTTGGTTGGCATTATTCTGTGGAGGGTCTGGGAAATTGGAGGTCAACCTTCAGATATACATTACTGTGGCAGGGTGGCAATTTGACGCATTAAGCGGCTTATGCACAGCAGTGCAGGACTAGTTTTAGCTAAGCGGTGGTATTTCGATTTCTACACTGGTGAGAATTTTTTAAGACTCAGTGTTGGATTCATTGTTGGCTCTAACTTGCATACACGCATGTTTAAGTTAGATCCAACAATTATGTCTTTTTAAATCCCTCAGTTATTCAGTGTAGCAACAAAATGAACACTGCTTCCGTATTACAATAATATAGAATATTACAATAGTATTGAGCCTGAAGTCATGTGGGGTCCTTTTACTACCATTGAAAACTGAGACATAGATGGCTCCATTTGTAACGGAGTCTGCAGTGTGAAATAAGAGACATGAAAGAATCACCGGTTTAAGATTGATCCAGTTCACCAATCAGAATTATTTCAGAGAGCCGAAGCCCCGCCATAATTTTCATCAAACATCATCGTTTGAATGCAAGTCAATGGAAACTTTTTGGATTTTACAACAGAAAAAAAATCCCTTTTATACTGAATAAATTTAAACAAATTGGAATAATTTTCACTCAGAAATTGCTAGTAAATTTCACACAATAATTACAAAGAATCGGCAAGTAACACATTGAATTAATTAATTGTGCTGTTGTTTAAAAACAATATCACATTCGCAATTGATTTGAATATCAGCACAGCTGTGATGCAGCTCGCCTTCTTCTAGAATAGCAATAGAAAAAGGTGATTGTTGTGCATTAGAAACACACCCAGCTCGAGTTGAGAAATGCCTCCAATATAGAATAAAATGCTGGAGATTCATGACCTCTACCTTAGCCATGCTATCTTTAACCTAACCTTGACTTGACTTGATAAATCACCCTTCTGTATTTCCCGTCACAAAGACTTATAGACAGCTGCATCTGTGACCCTGAGTGCGTCATTGCCCTCATATGTTCAGATCAGTCACTTGAGAAACCCCTAACATGAAGATGTTGATAGCGAAACAGAATGGCACAAATGATACCTTGTATTATTATGAATGATGTATTTACTACAGCATGTGGTTACATTGCAATGCAGGATTGCATATGCCGTTGACTGTACAGGTGGGCTTATCCTGTGTTAACGTACAGTGAGGAACATTATAACGCATGACTCCAGTGTGACTCAGTGCCAAGTGCTTTGTGATGGAAATTGAGTGCCTTGGGGTTTGTTCATAATAGCCATGCAAGCGACAGCTTTTGTTGGTGTATTTGTTGCTTTTTCACTTTTTTGTAGTTTAGGTGGCAAAGAGTTTTTCAGTGTTGTCACATGTTGTCACGTATGGGAAGATGACATTGTCACATTTCATCCTACCAAGCTTGCACCTGGTGTTTATGGTAATTACTGTACAGTTACTGTCAAATGTTCTATTAGCTTGTTTGAGCTGACGTGTTCTGTTTGACTCTCGCTTTTCTCATTATTAGAAATATTTATGATTTTTCTAAGATGTTTAGTATCATCTGTGATTTGAAAATAAAATAGACCTAATCACTGGTGTACCGGAAATCCCCACAACCCACATGGTGACCAGTTTTAAAGTGCCTTTATTATGCTTTTTTTCTGATTACCTTTCATCATGTAGTGTGTAATAGCTGTTTGGGAATGTAAAAGGTCTGCAAAGGTACAAAGATCAAGTGTATGATAAATGGAGCTATATTGAACTGTCTGAAACAAGTCGTCAGTAATTGTAGTCTTGCTTCCTGCACGATCTTTGTCCAGGATTGGAGTGGTGCAGGAGGTTTGTAACAAATTTGCACAATGCCAGCCTATGGTCTTTATTGGCTGCCTGCGAACAACGTCTACTTTGACCTGCCCTCAAACACTGTAGATGTTGCTGAGGCCTGGAAAAGTTTAGTCCGTGTTGTTGACCTGTCAAGAAGACACTGTTTTCTGCGCTGTGAAAGCAAATCCACTTTGGATGGACTTCTAAAGGATGAGAACTCGGACCCAAATTGATATGGTTAAAACCGATGCCATCGTTAATGTTTGCATTGCTGCGAATACACGTACTGAGGAAGCTGAAATTTAGATATGGTAATGAGCATTTTGTTTCCTACAAGCGGTAGACCAATCACAACAGACTGGGCCATCTGACCAATCAGAGCAGAGAAGGCTCTCGGAAAGGAGGGATTTAGAGAGACGGAATCCATTAATAGAACCATTTCAGACACTGTGAAAAGTGTGCCACACATGAAAAGATATTTCAAAATATCAAACCAATCAGCATCTGCAAACACATGTTGCTGTACCAGAACTAATTTCTTGAAGGTATAGTTTACCCAAAAACGTACAATTCTGTCGTTTACTCACCCTTATGTTGTTTCAAAACAGTATGACTTTCTTTGATCTGTAGAACATAAAATAAAATTTTCCAGTCAGTGCTCACAAAAACCGTTTGGTTACCAGCATTCTTCAAAATTGTATCTTTTGTGTTCTACACTAGAAAGAAAGTTGCACGGTTTGTAACAATATGAGGGTGTGTATATGATGACAGAATTTTCATTGTTGGGTGAACTATCATTTAAAGTTCACACAATCTCGAATGTGTGAGAATTTTTATTTTTATTCCTTTTAAATGTTTTAGGGCCACTGAAGTTTTGATTTGGGTATATTTAAGCAGGCTTGTGTGGTTGAGCATTGATGGTATGTATATGAATGCTACCTGAGTGCTCTGCATTAAAAAAAACTTGAAGGCAGTATGGATTCCTGGAATAGACAGATGGTGAGTGAATCAATGAACACAACACGATGTGCGGTACGCAAGGTTAATGCACAGTGCTGGTCGTGTCAGATACATCAGGTTAATTTCATTGACATTCCCATAGCACCCAGGTTGAATTATAGGAAAATGTTGTCTAAGCAAAATCATATCTTTAATGTATGGGGTCACCACATTTTTAAGTGTTTATGAATATAACATTATCTGAGGTGGTGGGTTTTATGTGGTCGAGGCAGAGGTCGTTCGGCTGTTTGGGCTGTACGATCAGAGAGGTCGAGATTCCACCACGTTGAATCTTGACAGTGACTTTGTCCTGACAGTGACTCAAACCAAATCAAGCATTCAAAATCAATTACATGAGTCAATGAGGTTGGGTACTATACCTAAAGGTCGTTTTACACGGTACACGGTAGCCACGAGATCCCAGTTAATTTTCAGCAGGAGAGTCAGCAAAAAAAGCGACTGTCATGAATGACTTAGCACCACACGGCCTAGATCCATTTTGGTGAAATTGTTATGATTATTATATGTCTTCAGAATTGCTGTTTCAAAAATCACTCCCTTTCCCTAAAAAGTGACATTCACTACATAGGGAATAGTGAATGAATGTGCGATTTCGGACACCACAAATGGCTGCCCATCACACAGACCTATTCTGTTGTGGTTAGCCTATTTAATTTGAATTGACTAATAAGTTTTGCTCCCTTTTTTACTGTTGCTAACTCAGAACATCCCATAGGAATGAAATGGAGATTTCTATGAACAGTGTGATTTGTTTGTAAAATTTGCTCATTGACTGGTTATTTATACATGGGCTATATTTTTAGCTCATTTTATGTATAATATTCAATTATTGAATTAAATAATTACATTTTTGAACTATTGAATTAAAGCGTTGCATTCGCGCGTTCCACACCACCTTGATGTTAAATACCATTATTTGGGTGGCGAAACAAAAAAATATGATTTGAACAAGAAAAACATGAGTTGTGTATGTTATCTTGTTTGTTTTTGTTTTTTCTGCATAGTTTTTTAGCATATTTCTAATTGCACAAACAAGCAACAAACACATACAGGGACGCTGATTGCGTCTTGAGCCTGAAAATTGCGGGAACAGATTAGTCCTGATTGCGAGGAGCTCAATATAAGGACGGCGAACACGTGCTGGTGTTTACCACCATCTAATGCGATTAATCTGTTTGAAAGACAGAGTTTGATTCCTGCATCTACAGTTTCAGAAATTTCTCCATCTGTCCTCCCCTCTCTCTTTCTCCTTCCGCATTTGTTTGTAAACCCATAATTGCGCACAAATAGCATGTTTCATGATGGCTGTTAATGCTTGCCTGGCTCTGTTGTAATTCAATTAATTCCACTAATAAGATATACAACGATTACTTAATGGCATTAAGTGCTCTTGACCAATTAGTTTTATAAATGGCAGTCAACGTAAACATGGTTGACCCCAAGACCAGTATACAGCATGACCATTACTTACTAATACAGTTTTTCTAATCACTTTGGCTCTTTTTTCTCATCTTAACATTCTCTAAACTGTAAGTGCAATTGTCACAACTGTTTTATGGGACATCTGCTAAATATATTGACTGCTGACTGCTTTCTATACTATACAATATTGTCAGTTCTCTTACGAGAGTATCTCTCGTACTGCGTAATATCTTACGCTATGGGGAAAACTCTTTTCCTCGAGATATTGAAGCCAAAAATTATCCTTAATTTTTTTAAAAATGTAAAACGCTTTGCAGCAGCAAGCAGACAAGGGCGAGACAGCTCGCGCGCCCATTGGCTGCCTTGCTGGAAAAGCAGCAGCCTATCGAGTGAGGCACTGCGTGACGTAATGACTAATGGGGGCGCTTCGCGCCCATTTCGTCATGTCCCGCCAGTAAAGGCGTGGTCTCGCCCTGTAATACCCTCGATAGCTGTATTTCCTCTGATTTTTCTACTCTTCAAGCGAAGCTGTCCGATCCGGAGTGAGAAGCCGCGCCGTTGACCTGTAGCCTTCTCAGCGGGACGTGCCATCATCTGAAGTCGCTGGCCCAGCCGCCTTCAGCCGCCGTACCTGCTGCGCTTTCCGGCGTACTATATCCTTTACCCTGCTTAGAGTGTGTGTGTTGCATTATTTGCTTTTTTCCCACCCCTCTAAAAGAGCGGCGTCTTTTTAAAGATGCCTTCCTGTGGTTCTTGCCGAGCCCCACTCAGCGACGAGGACCGCCACGTCATCTGCGTGTCCTGCCTGGGTGAGGATCACGCGGCCACCGCGCTCGCTGACGGCGGATGCCATCATTGTGAACGCTTGCCTATGGTGACTCTGCGGACTCGCCTAGCTTCATTCTCCGAGCCCGCATCCCAGCCCGCCGTGATGCCGCGCCGCAAGAAGCGCCGCGCCCAGCGCGCGCCCGAGCTATTTCCAGCCCGCCAAAGCTCGCCGGTTCGCCCGCCAGCTTCGCCGGCTTCGCTCGAGTCGCTCCCAGACGGACAGCGGCCGCCGTCTGCCGCCGCGTCCGCGCTTGAGCTCGACGAACTTACCGGAGACGGCATTGAAACTGAGCCGATGCGTCCGCTCTCTCAAGCCGTGGATTACATCGGCCTCGACTGAAAGGCGCTCGCGCAACTAACGCGCAATAGGCTGGACGGACACTTTCTCGTGAAAGACGAACGCTATCCGAGATGACGGAAGCTGAGCGCTCCGTGTTCCTCGACGTTCTCGCTCTGCTGGACGCCGCCCCCCTCAGCGCGGGCCCCGGCCGAGGATTGAGATAAAGCCCGAGGTCTCAAGGCCTTCCTAGTCTCTCTAGGAAAGCGACGGTGTTCAGTTCCCGCTGCGGCCGGATTTCCACCAAAAACTTCTCGCTCGTTCAGTTCCAAGCAATGTGACTGTTCCAGTGTATTTCGCAGTGAGCAAGCTGGTTCCACAGCCCGCTTGCCTGCGCACAAAGGCCGTCGTTTCGGCTAACTAGCAGCGCCGCCAGGCCCGAGATCAAACACCGCGCTCTCGCTCTGCTGGACACCGCCCCCCTCAGCGCGGGCCCCGGCCGAGGATTGAGGTAAAGCCCGAGGTCTCAAGGCCTTCCTAGTCTCTCTAGGAAAGTGACGGTGTTCAGATCCCGCTGCAGCCGGATTTCCACCAAAACTTCTCGCTCGTTCAGTTCCATGCGTTGTGACTGTCCCAGTGTATTTCGCAGTGAAGCAGCCGGTGTCTCAGCCCGCTTGCCTGCGCACAAAAGCCGTTTCTATGGCTACCCAGATAAATCCAATAAAGAGTGAATTTTCTGGTGTTCCGGCCACGGCCGATGGTGTTACGAGTGTTGTAAGAATGCCCACGTCCCAGTGCCCATTCCCACACCCAGACACAGCCCGCCACGGTGCAGGGCTAGCACAAATAAAACCAACTCATGTTGGTTGTGCAGAAAATGTAGTGAACGCGCCCATACAATGCCCGCTTACACTACACGATGCGTGTCCCTTGGTTTCTGTAAAAACGAAACTAGCACACATTTAGTCGGCGCGAGCCGACAGTGTTCTCAGTGCAGTAAATGTGCCCGCTGTCCCGCATTTCCTCACTGACACGCCGAATCCCACGGGATTCGCCCCCGCTCGCTTTCTATGCACAACCCGTCACAGAGAAGCTGAGCGCGGCCAGGCTGCCCGCTGTGATTAGCGCGCACCTCGCACGCTGTGAACACAGCCTTGATTCAGTCGGCGCGAGCCGAGTGTTCTCCGTGCAGAAAATGTGCCCGCTGTCTCGCGCCCGCATTTCTCACAGACACTCCGAATCTCACGGGATTCGCCCCCGCTCGTTTTCTCTGCACAACCCGTCACAGAGAAGCTGAGCGCGGCCAGGCTGCCAGCTGTGATCAGCGCGCGCCTCGCACGCTGTAAACACAGCAGTGATTTAGTCGGCGCGAGCTGACAGTATTCTCAGTGTAGTAAATGTGCCCGCATTTAGTAAATGTGCCCACATTCCCTCACACGCGCCGAATCCCACGGGATTCGCCCCGCTCGCTTTCTCTGCGCGTCCCGCCATAGAGAAGCTGAGCGCGGCCAGGCTGCCCGCTGTGATCAGCGCCCCCCCCGCCTCGAACGCTGTAAACACGGTGTTGTGTTCCCAGTACACAGGGGCTCTCGAGCCGCCGTCCTGCCGCGGCCAGAGCCCAGATTTCATTCTACCCCTAGCTATTCACGCAGATGCGTGGTCAAGGCTTCCCGGGGTATCAGAATGGGTGTTGAACACTATAACGAGAGGCTGTTCGCTACAGTTCGCTCGACGCCCCCGCCGTTATATGGCGCGAGTTGAAACTACGGTGTAAAGCGAAGTGTTTCATCTACTTCGAGCCGAGATAGCGAAACTACTGAGAAAAGGGGCTATAGAACCTCTATCTCAGGGCGAAGGGGGCTTATACAGCAGATATTTTCTGGTACCGAAAAAAAGAGATGGTGGGCTCAGACCCATTCTAGATCTGCGACTGCTGAACACAACGCTCGTGGAGCGCCAGTTCAGAATGCTTACGACCAGGAAAATCCTCGCGCAAGTGCGCCAAGGAGACTGGTTCATGTCAATAGATCTGAAAGACGCCTATTTTCAAATACAAATAGCGTCCCATCACA
Organism: Chrosomus eos; assembly: GCA_036326025.1. Lineage (NCBI taxonomy): Eukaryota > Metazoa > Chordata > Actinopteri > Cypriniformes > Leuciscidae > Chrosomus > Chrosomus eos. The sequence continues at coordinate 14,406,629 of CM070840.1, forward strand.
GGCGATTCTTGAGATTCGCCTTCGAGGGCCAGGCATATCAATACACAGTCCTGCCGTTCGGCCTGTCCATAGCACCCCGTACGTTCACGTAGTGCATGGACGCGGCCCTCGCCCCCCTGAGACTTCGGGGCATGCGAGTTTTGAACTACTTGGACGATTGGCTGATTCTAGCTCGTTCACGAACGGAGCTCATAGAACACAGGGCCGCATTACTCGAGTACCTCGAGGAGTTGGGCCTTACAGTCAATTGGGCGAAAAGCTCACTGCTCCCCAGTCGGAGATTTTCCTTTCTGGGAACAGTGTTAGACACGCTATCCATGACAGCACGCCTGTCACCGGAGCGCGGATTGAATATTCAGCATGTCGCGAGATCCTTCCGCCACGGCTCTATAGTCCCGCTCAGAAGGTTTCAGAAAATGCTGGGTCTGATGGCCTCAGCAGCCTCCGTACTCCAGTTGGGCCTGCTCCGCATGCGCCCACTGCAGCTATGGCTAAAAGCACGAGTTCCCCCAAGGGCGTGGACCGCAGGTCTATTTCGCCTCAGGGTCGACCTTCAGGGCATTTCGGCTCTGAAACCATGGAAAGCAACCGACTGGTATCAGTCAGGTGTGAGTCTGGGGATCCCCTCGAGTGTGGAGGTGGTGTCTACGGACGCCTCCACTTCGGGGCAGGGATCGCTGCTCGAGGGCAGACTGCTAGCTGGCCTATGGTCAGTACGGGAGAAGCTCCTTCACATAAACTGCTTGGAATTAATAGCAGTCGACAAAGCGCTACGGCGCTTCTGTCCCCAGATAAAAGGCCACCACGTATTGTGGCGTGGCGTGGCGTACATAAATCGCCAGGGCGGCGTCAGGTCCCGAAACCTTTACAGGCTGACGGGACGCCTCCTGGTCTGGGCTCAGCACAACCTGCTCTCGCTGAGAGCGGCGCATGTGCCTGGTCACCTAAATGTGGGCCAGACAGGCTGTCCAGAAATAACGTCCCAGCAGGAGAATGGTCTCTGCACCCGCAGACGATCCAGCTGCTGTGGGAAACGTTTGGCAAAGCGCAGGTGGACCTGTTCGCGTCCCAAGAAAACGCTCACTGCCCGAGATTCTTCTCGAAATGCCGGGAGGCGCTGGCCCATGTTTGGCCCCGCCGCCCCCTATATGCTTTTCCCCCTGTCTCACTCCTGCCTCAGGTGTTGGAGCGAATCAGGAGGGAGGGATGCCCAGTGCTACTCATAGCTCCGCTCTGGACAAACCAGTCGTGGTTCCCTGTCCTGATGCAGCTGACCAGCGCTGTCCCATGGCCTTTACCGCTGAGGAGAGACCTCCTCTCTCAGGCGGGAGGCTCGATTGGGCATCCTCGCCCGGATTTGTGGTCCCTGCACGCATGGGCCATCAACGGGTACCCACTGACCTCCCAGAGGGAGTGTTAAACACGATCGCGCAGGCTAGAGCCCCGTCTACCAGACGGCTCTACACCTCGAAGTGGTCTGTGTTCTCTGCTTGGTGTCAAGCGCAGAGCTTTTCACCTGTAGACTGCGGGGTTACGGAAGTGCTTTCCTTCCTTCAGGAACTACTGGATAAGGGCAGGACCCCTTCCACGCTCGAAGTATACGTGGCGGCCATAGCAACGTTTGCAAAACCGGTGTCTGGCCAGTCACTAGGAGAATGACTTAGTCGTGCGTTTACTTAGAGGAGCTCGGAGGCTAAACCCTCCCAGGCCCCCTTCAGTCCCGACATGGGACCTTTCCACGGTCTTGGAGGCCATGAAAGGTGCCCCATTCGAGCCAATCCAGTCGTCAGACATGAAACACTTGTCTTCAAGACAGCGTTTCTCATGGCTCTCGCTTCAGTGAAGCGCGTAGGGGACTTGCAAGCGCTTTCAGTGAGCGCGTCATGCATGGAGTTTGGACCTAATGACTCAAAGGTCATACTCAAACCGAAGCACGGCTACGTGCCAAAATCCCTCAACACACCGTTCAGGGCCCAGGTGATTTCCCTGTCTGCCCTTCCGGTTCTCAATGGGGAGAAGGACGCGAGTCTCCTTGCCCTGTCAGGGCACTAAGGGCTTATGTGTCCCGCTCGTCTGGTTTCAGACAGACTGAGCAGCTTTTCGTTTCGTTTGGCGGCCGTGCTAAGGGACTTGCCGCTTCGAAACAGAGCCTATCCAGATGGATAGTCGGTGCCATTGCGCTGGCTTACACTTCCAAGGGCCTGCAGTGCCCGTTGGGTGTCAGAGCGCACTCCACGAGAGGCGTGGCCTCGTCGTGGGCATGGTATAGCGGGGTCTCCCTGCGAGATATCTGTACGGCTGCGGGCTGGGCTTCGCCGTCTACATTTATCAAGTACTATAACCTGGAGGTGCCCGCCTTACAAGCTAAGCTTTTGGCGGTCTGAACTTCGGGCTTATCGGCCGCCATGCGGCTTATGTGTGGACTGTTGGCCTGTGCATCGCTCAGTCCGATGCGGCAGCTCCATGAGTGTGGTACCCTTACGGGTCTGATACCCCTACGGGACTATTTATAAAGGAGTGATGCTTCTAGCCTCTCCTCCTCTACTCTGTGAGAGTTGTGGTGATTGTGCACTAGATGCGCCCCGGGCTTCGGCCCTGGGACTCTGGTGTTGGATCCCTGTCCGCACGGCGTGTTACATGTTGTTCCCCATAGCGTAAGATATTACGCAGTACGAGAGATACTCTCGTAAGAGAACGTACTCGGTTACTAACGTAACCTCGGTTCTCTCTAGAGAGGGAACGAGTACTGCTATCTTGCCGTGCTTGGAATACGCTCTGGTTCGCTTCGGCGTTGAAAAATCAGAGGAAATACAGCTATCGAGGGTATTATAGGGCGAGACCACGCCTTTACTGGCGGGACATGACGAAATGGGCGCGAAGCGCCCCCATTCGTCATTACGTCACGCAGTGCCTCACTCGATAGGCTGCTGCTTTTCCAGCAAGGCAGCCAATGGGCGCGCGAGCTGTCTCGCCCTTGTCTGCTTGCTGCTGCAAAGCGTTTTACATTTTTAAAAAAAATAATGATAATTTTTGGCTTCAATATCTCGAGGAAAAGAGTTTTCCCCATAGCGTAAGATATTACGCAGTACTCGTTCCCTCTCTAGAGAGAACCGAGGTTACGTTAGTAACCGAGTACGTTTTGTCTAGCTGAATGCTATTATGCATCACACTGAGCTTTTTACAGACAGATTTCAAAAGTTGGGTACATTTTTACTGGGAAAAGTCAATATTACACAGACAAAATGTGCACATTTGTAAATACAGTAGGCCTACATTTATTTTTGTTTCAATGTGTTAGGCCTAAATGTAATTCGAAAATCCTCATGTCCATTTTTACTTATTTCCTACATTTAAAGTCATATATAATGGACAGAAAATTGTCACAAAATGACATCCAGTCAAGCTTCATATATGTTCTTTCAAACTGTATCAATTAAAGATTTAGAGATCTGAACTAATTGTTTTAAGAAAAAATCTCATTTGAGATTTGACCCAAAGCAAAAAACTGTAAACAAGCATTGTAAACAATGAAATGAAAGTATGGTTTGTCTACGATATTGCTTTCCATTGTAGTCGTTCTCCATGCATCTCCAGGTCTTTTGTTTGGTATCACGGTCACAAAAGAGGGCAAACTGTATTTTCTCCATCTTTATTTATCTTAGACGGCTTTCTGAAATAGGCCATCATCTCCCCCAATGGATGAGGCATAAAACAAAACTCTTCAGGGGGAGGACATGAGGATCCATTTGTAAACCCGAGTGGGGCTATTTGCCGAGCAATACCGAAGCCTACAGCTCGTCTCTGGGTTGAGGCTCAGCTTTCTCTTTCCAGAAGCCACTAATATCTTCAAAGGTCTTCTCCATCAGTTCTTTGACCTCCCTCGAAATGAAAAGCAAATGTTTGCTGCAACGCTGCTGCGCACATACACAGGTGCACGTGAGTCACCTCACTCTTGCGTTTTGATTTGTTCTGCTCCTTGTTCTTCTGTTCCATGACAGGGAATGTGTGCTGACAGTGAGGGTCGTACATCGCATACATTCCCCCATCACTGTCCTTGTTGTTGTACACCGTGTTCATGGAGCACCAGTCTACTCGACAGCGTAGCGTTTAGCACTTAAACCCATGTTGCTAAAGTCCTTTGGCTCTCATTATTTCACTCGCAGAACTACAATCCCACCAGTGATGCCAAAACAGTCAGCCGTTTGAAAAAGCCTTATGGAAACCACTCAAGAACATTTACATCTGCGTAATGCTCGCGCTGCTAGGGAGGCTAGCGGAGCTTCTTCTGTCGGACGTAGGCAAAAGTCTCTGCGGGATGAAGAATTCTGCAGTGACAATCAAGTTATGCATGCTGAGCAACATATTCTCACTGTTTTCTTCCACACACCAACACAAACACACTCACATGAATGCTAATATGATGTGACTTCAGCAAGCTGTGTGCTACATAACCGAAGCTAATCCATAATGCATTTATCCCTGCGGGTTATTGACTTAGCATGTGAATCAGGCCAGAAGGCTGTCCCGACTCCACTTCGGGTATTACATTCAAACACTCTCTAGACGACACTCTTTAATTCACGCTCATCACTTCAATAACAGACTTTGAGGGCAAAATCACTCCGAACTGAAGAGCCGAAAAAGCCCTGACGTTTTATTCAGAAAGTCACTCAGACCTTTTCCAAGTATACTTTTCCTTGTAGTTTTGTACCGCAAAATATCTATTCATAGAGCAAGATACATTTACTTGAAAGGCAAAATTACAACTATTATTAAAGTTACAACAATTATGACGAGTCTTATTTTCAGAGAATAATTGTTTCTTTGTTTATTTTTCTGATTTACTCAATTGGCTTTTTTTTACGTTAGGAATAGTTCACCTAAAAAAGTTCAACATTTTCTCATCCTCATGGTTTGTATGTCGAGATTTTGTTATCTTTCAAATCTTTTTTTTACTTTTTGAAAGAAATTAATACTGTTTTCAGGACAGATGCATTTAATCAATCTAAAGTGACAAGAAATGTACAATGTTACAAAAGTTTTCTATTTCAAACAATTGCTGTTCTTTCTATTAGCCAAATAATCCTGTAAAAATGTATTAGACTTTCCGCAAAATTATTAAGCAGCTCAACCGTTTTTAGCAGTTGATAATAAGTAAATGTTTCTTGTGCAGCAAATCAGCATAATGAAGAATCGTGTGACACTGAGGACTGGAGTAATGATGCTGAAAATGCAGCTTTGCAATCAAATAAATATAAAACAATTATTTAAAAAAAATTATATTTCACAATATTATGGGTTTACTGCATTTTTGATCAAATAAAGGCAGCCTTGGTGGGCATTAGAGACTTCTTTCAAAAAAAAATTATTTTGTTTGTTTCTGTAGTGACATGTGATCTGTACAGGTGAACATGGAGAACACTGGAAACAGGTTGCGTTGCATATCACAAGTTGCCATGTGCACACCTTCAGAACCTTCGATAATAATCATGAGCTTACATGCACCACTGTTTACATCATAGTTATGTGACGCCATTGACGCACACACAATATAGCTGCCTGGTTATCGCTCTTAGGTAAATTGCATACCCATTAAAATTCGTCACACTGCAATGAAGAGGATTTGCTGTGGCAAATGTATGCATGCATATCAAATATAACCTTTAGCTAGCTTAAGGGAAGGGAATACAGTAGCTTCTCCCTCGGATTGTGCTCACGCGGTCTAATCCCCCTCTAACTATATTTGAACAAGCCTGTGTTTCTGCAGCACTCGATACACAGCACTGCCAGCATCTTCGGCATGTTGTTAATGCACTGGCTCCGACTAGCTATTAAATCCCACTTCCTTTGATCATATTTCTGGTTCTGTTTGGCTGCTAAATACCTGTATGTCTTGTTTCCTTTTGATTTTTGTTGGCTTCAGTTCTCTTTATCGTCGTTTGAGCATCATAGCAGTTGTATCTGAGGTCTTTGTTTGTCAGTATGGAATCAGTCAGGTCAGGACGCTGTCTGAAACCAGGAGATTTGAGATGGTAGACAGTGTGGTAGTGACAGCCGTCCATATGGTCCTCTGGCAGCTCGTCTCATCAGAGACACCGCTGTTATTGAGCAAATCCCACAGCACAGGGCTACAAGAGGGGAATGCATCTGTCTCTGTGTAAACAATGCTTGAATAATAACAGAATACTGACACATTCACTCCACACACACACACACACACACACACCACAACACACACACACACACACACACACAGGGCAAGGAATCAACAATACTTGTATGCTGCTATAATATGCCCTCCTTTAGACAATAGAGATTCGGGTGTTAATGTTGAGGTGCAGCTTGTGAAATGTAGAACATTTGAAGAGTCATTAAAAGATAATTCGAAGCTGTCAGGTGCAACAGGGTATCAAAGCATCTTGCACTGTCTGAAATATGTAAGACCTTTTCATTTGACTTCTGTCAACATTACCAAATACATCGAACTACTGTACATTGAGTAAAGCATTAAACTGTGGCATAAACTCAGCATGCAAATCATAGCTTTATGCTGCTTAAAATGTAAAGCTAAACTATTGTAAACCTGCGTTTAAAGCGTACTAGTTAGCTACTCTACTAGCTAACAAATGAAGGCTTTTTTACATTTTCAACTTTCTTTTTTTAATGCTGCTGTTAAAGCATGAAAAAAGATCTGAAAAATTACAAAGCACACAGGTGTGTGTGTGTGTGTGTGTATATATATATATATATATATATATATATATATATATATATATATATATATATATATATATATATATATATTTGGTGCTGCAACAATGCAAGATATGAGAAAAAAAATCATGTTTTTTGACCATCAAGCATAAAAATCTATTCTAGTAGACACCTAGTAGACAGCTTTTTTGCTTCTAACTTACAATTGTTGGTACTTTTGTTGGTAAAAGTGCCAGTAGAGGTCTAAATCTTCTTTTTTTTTGTGCCGAACGATAAGCATCCCTTTTCCTCTGGTTCCTCCTCATCTCCACCACTTCCAGACCTCAGACTGCACATTAGATACAGCTCACAAGTACAGCACGTGTCTGTCATATATCATACATCAAATAACGGTTAGTCAGTCACAGGGAATGAAAACTACACTGAACACAGCTCAAGCTAAAAGTAAGGGCATGGATTCCCAAAGGCTGAGATATCACATTCACTGAGCCTTTGGACTGGTGTCTGTTCTTTCTCTTTTCTTACTGTATGCGTTGGGTTGTCAAATTATTTAGGCCAAACTCAACTAGTCATAACTCCATCTGGGCCGCTGAGGATTGTGTCATTAACACTCAGGCAGACGTTTTGATCCATTTATCAGTTCACGTTTAGTCTTCTAAAGACTTTTTCCTTGGTTCATCACCAAATTGAAACTGCCACATTTACTATAGGACACATTAGCTAAATTTGAAATCTGAAGGTTTTATGCAGCCTATTTGAAATCCTAACCACAAAGATTTTGACTTTTACCCGTTTAACTGATGGTTTTTAAATGCTGGTGTAAGTTTGGCCTTTACTTCCTCTGCCTGTCTCTGAAAATAGATTGAATTCTAAATGGATCAAGGCAGTAAAAATTTAATATGGCGTTTTTTGCAGTGGCCCCAGAAGCATTACCTCTTTGCTGTCCACTTTACTGAATAGCAGAGCAAAAAGAGTCTGCTGTTGAAAGAGCTTTATTCACTGCTGTACAGGAAAGAAGTTGGGGTATTCCCTGTTTGGCCATGCTTTTTTTCAGTAGGAGGTGTTGAAAGACTTTTTTGCCACAGTTGGTTTTCTGGGTTGTTCCCCTTCATTTTGTTAGTTGGAGTCTCTATATTGGGATTAGTGATAATATATTGAGGGGTCATTATTATATTGGGGATTGGTATGATATTACTTATTGGCATATATTAGTGATATTGTTTAAGTATCTCTATTGGTCAATATTGAGCATTTAATTGTTCACACAATGCACACAATGTGTTTGTGGCTTGTTGTAATACCTCATTTTGGTCACATTGACCTTCTGTCTTTAGAAACACTACAAGAATGGGACAAAAATTTAGAAAAATGTTTGTTGTATTTCTATGAGCTTACAAAAGTAAGCTTTGATTGCTAAACAATTCACAGTTGCATTCTACGATAAAACAGTCTTAAAGTTGCACTTACCCCATTTCAAACTGACTAGTGTAAAACAAGGCCTTTACTGAGGGGTTAAAACTAAAGAGATATTTAACCAAGGGTTAAGCATAGTGTGCAAAGCTCTTATGTTGATTTAGAAAGTTTTGCAGGTTGATCTTGTTGGACATCAGCAAAAACTTATGAAGAATGTTTAAACCTTGGTTTATCTTTGTTTGAAGAGGTAGAATCATGAATTAAACATCGTCCCATCCCTCTCTTACTCACACGTTCTCTGTGTTTGTCATCCACCTTTCGTCTCAGTGTTTATTCAAAGTAAACAGAGAAAATCTCCCAGCACATTGATGGATCACTCACTTTGAGAGGCAGCATTCATTTTTCTTTCACACTTTCCCCAGCATTGAGTTGCTGGAAGCATCTCTGTCCATGGAACAATTATTCATTGGGTAGCGTCGATCTCATGCAGGTTTTGTATCAGCACAGCTGTGGAAACATTTTCATTGAAACTTTCAATGGCCATAAAGGGTTTTTCTTCAGATTCTTGACTAATGCCACCATTAATCTGTGTTTTTATCACAGCTGGGAGTTTGTTGTTTCTTCTCTCATGTTGTGTTACAGTGAACTAGCATATTCGTTCTGGTTTGTACTATGGCAGCACAATTGAAGACTGCACTTTGCATGATAAGAAAGGTAGAGAGAGAGAGAGAGAGAAGTTTTAGCTGACAGCCTCACATATTACAACTGTTTACCCGATATCACCTGTTTCCTTGCGGGTGACATGAGACGTGTGTGGAAGCTTGTTTCCGCCGCAGAATAAAAATAAAGAAAATTATAATTGCTGTCCCGTTTCTTCCACAAAATGTAACAAAAATAAATAAAAAGTAATTACTTTATTGTACTTTATATGTGCTTTCTGACAGATTCGCAATCTTGCACACTATGCCTGGAGGAAGGTGAGGCTGTATCCGCGCACAGTGCAAAAGTGTGTTTTTAGGGGTTTTATACATAGAAAAGACCCGAAATAGCACCATATGACATTAAGTCTTTTTCATCTAATTGGGATGCAGGTCCCATGGGAGCCGGTCATGTTGTAATAGAGATTTATTGAATGGGATTATTTTCAGCTCTGCTTACCTTTAGGATGCATGCTGGGACAAATAGATGGCATCTCAGATTTAAGCCACCTTCAGATCTCGCGGAAGCTACAAAATCCATTCACACAGACCGCTTTTAGCAAGAATCTATTGTGGAAATGGCCGTTTATAGACTTCATCTGATCTCTTGCTGAGAACATGCTAACTTTCTTGTTCCATAAGATATGTTTAGAGGAAACTGTACTGTATATATTTAGGCATGGATTAATGGTCATCTGACACATGGTGATATCGACAAAGCTGTGGCAAATTGTATGTGTATTGACGTGTATTGTAGTAAAAAAAAAATATTTCGAATTTTATAGGAATGCTTATATAATTTTAAAGGAAACTTTGGTCTAAAAATAGTCACAAATATTTTTAAATAATTTCAGCAGAATTTCGTTAAACAAACTTTCAAAAAGGAACTTTATAAATGTGAGTGATTAGCGAATAAGGTGTAGAGGCTTATCCCATCATTTGTGAATGTGTCCGTGTATATGTTACAATAATTAGTTGAACCTGTCCTGTACCACCTATTCAGATATCAACTCCCACGCTCATCAGTGTAAATCCATTTTTAATTAGGTACTCTCTGTAATGAGCACTATGTCACTGGGCTAACGACGTCCACCCATGACCTCTGTACTGTATGTGTTTTCACGTTGTCACTTAATGTTTTCCCTGTATAAATAGGCTTTGCTTCATATCTACTGAGCGCCCACACCATGTCTCCACTGGTGCACACATTCCTGTCTCTCTTTGCTTTCCTCTTTAATTGACATGTATGTCCTTGGATGTAGCCTGACCTTAGAGCCTCTGAGGGAAGAGTACCAAGGACAACTGTCATCTTTCATCACATGAGTGAGAGAGAATCATACCCGGGCGCAACTTTGAGCGTTAAGGATCATCCTAACAAACCCATTCACCATGGAGTCAATCTTTAGAGATTTAGGAAATGGCGTTCCTCTGTCACTTACTCTGTGATATGATCATTTTCATCAGTATTGTGGAGCTGCGGCTGATGGAGTAGATCTGACGCTCCAAAGACCCCAGAGATCGTCCATCCCAGGCTTTCAGAAACATTCATTTAATGTTTCATGCCAGATGCAACCTGACCTCTAGATGTGTATCCTCAGATGTACCTCTCTTTAAAGTTGCCCTGTTGAGGCGAGAGAGGCACATATGTATCCATTGCTCTTTCATGACGTCATTCAGTAATGCAGCAATCTGCTTATAGTTCATCAAGGTGATGAGTTGGCACACACTTTTCTCATTTTCAGCTGTACTTAAGAGAAAAAACTTGCAGAATGTGGTTGGAATTTTAATTTATTTGAATATGGAAATATGCATTCAATATCAGGCAAAAAATGTGGACACACTTGACTGATAGAATGTTTCTCATGATCTTAGAGACATTTTCTTTTAAAAGTTACCACTAATATAATTAAAGGTATAGCGGAGGATCTTTCCGAATTTTAGAGAAGACTCGCCCTCTCCAATTTTTTTAAAAATGCACATGCGCCATTTACCGTGTCTACGCGGTGCATGACTTGTGCCAGGGCTAGCATCGCTAATCATAGCTTACATTAACTTTTACTAGCAGTGATTTTAAATGGATTTCTCCAAATAGCATGACAAACTTTACCTGTCTAGTAGAATCTTCGCGACTGTATTTTTTATCAAATAGATGCCACTTGATGAGCACAAGAGACTTTCAAAAACAAAATCTTACAGACCCCAATCTTTTAAATTGTAGTTTATAAAATATACCTGTAAATGAAACATATAAATTAAACTATTTATTTTTTAGTTGTGCAGAGTAAAGCAGTCAACCTTTGCCCAGCATAAAGCTCTTTCAATACTGTTGGAAACATATCCCAGAATGCCCAGAGTGTGTAGAGATGTAATTTAAACATCATAACTAAACAAAGAGCTTTGATTCGTTTAACATTTTTTGGTCACTACAATATTCCCATACCTCCATTTTTGGTAATTTCATAGCTTCTATAGCTTTACTATTATTCTGAATTGTGGAAAATAATAATATTAAAGATCGAGCAGGTGTGTCCAAAACTTTGACCGTATATAAATATAACCAGTGTTGGGGAAAGTTACTTTGAAAAGTAATGCATTACAATATTGTGTTACTCTCTTAAAAAGTAACTAATTGCATTACTTAGTTACTTTTTTAGAAAAGTAATGCGTTACGTTACTTTTGCATTACCTTTTTTTTCCACCTGTGCTGGGCTTTTTGTTTATAACAAAAAAGTTATATTTTTGGGTAAAGACACTTTCACACCAAAAGTGAAATATCAAGCCTCAGGCTGAAGGAAATGCAAATTCACACGTGTACAGTAGAAATCACAGTTCAAACAAACCTTTCAGCTGTGCTCCCATTCTGGATCGCAGAAAAACAGGATGCAGGAGAAAAAAGTTTAACACTTACTAAAAAAATCTATAGTCATTTTTGCTTATGGTTTAACTGAATCATCAGAAGCAAGTACATTGGTCAATAAAGTGTGATTAAATATGTTTTTATTTAACATAATTATTTACTGGAGGTTTGCATAGTATTCTGATTCTGCATCTCACTGAATTTATTCATTTTGAAGAATATTTTGAGGAATATGTTTTATTTGTGCAAGGGAGATGAGTAAATGCACGCTCACATTTAGTCTAGAACTAAAATTACCATAATGTTTATACACAACCCATCTGCACTTCTGTTTCTCTCAACATGGGAACAAGAGAGCTGTCAGTCAATAAATGGGAAAACAAAGTAACTTGCATTACTTATTTGAAAAGGTACCTCAAATATTTTGTTGTAAATTTTAAAAGTAATGCGTTACTAGTTACTTGAAAAAGTAATCTGATTACGTAACTCAAGTTATTTAACACATAACACATGTTGATTTGAAAAAAAATATCAAATAGTCAGTGAGTAAACATTCAAGGAAGGTTGAGTTGATGTTTGTGAATCATAGGCATTATAATTCTGTGGGAATCTGTTGCATTTCCTGATGGGATTCCGCGGTAGGAGGCCTAGTAATGAGCATCGGCAGTTCTGAAATGACGAACATCCACCTTCGCTTCAACTATCTCGCCTTTTAAAGCAAACCAAGGACTCATTGTGCGGCGTGTCATATCCTTTTGATGTGATGTCACATTAGTAATAATTGTGTGACAAAGGATAACGACTTCTTGACGGGCCTTCGTTCTGCTCGCCTTTGCGCAGCCTAATTATTTCAGGTTTGATGATGTGAAGTGGAGTTCAGACCTGTTCTGTCAACGTATTTGTTACCGGTTACAGTCGAGTGAGCAAAGACACACAGGTCTTTAGAGACTACAACTTCAGCTTCTATCAGCAGTCATCCAGGCAGGGATTTATTAAAGTCACGTCACCTGGGTAACAGCTCTTAGTATGCAACGTGGCATAGCACCCGCTTAATTAAATTACTGACTAGAAGTTTGACTCTTTAATTGTGTCACTATATTGCTGATTAGAATAGGAAGATTGTTGGGGCCTTCTAGGTTAAATCAAGATCATAGCAAGAGGAACTTGACACAGTTTTGCCACCAAGAAGCAGGAATGCTGATGAATATGGGAGAGGATCTTTTTTTAAGATCCTCTCCCATAGGAGAAGATCCTTTTTAAGTTTGTTTATTCATTTTGAAGTAGCTGGTGAGGTCAGTGTAAAATGGTGATTATTCTGAAGAATATTTTATTGACACTGAATAGCTTTATTGAGGGGAATGTAACTTTAAAGGGATAGTTCACCCAAAAAATTTTTATTCTGTCATTAAAGGGATAGTTCGGCCAAAAATGATATTTAAACCATGCATTACTCACCCTCAAGCAGTTCGAGATGCATATGTCAATCTTGTTTCAGACGAACACATTTTCAGTTATTTTAGAAAATGTCTTAGACCCTTCAGTGGATATAATGTGAAGCTACGGGGTCCACCTCCTTCAAGTCCCAAAATGTGCATACATCCTTCACAAAAGTAATCCATCCGGCTCCAGGGGGATAAACGAAGGCCTTCTGAGGGTAATATACATATTTAAAACTTTATAGATGAAAATATCTGACTTCCGTCAACGATGCTCTGCTCTCTGGCTGCGCTGGCGCGTTCGTTCTACGTCACGACGTTTCCTACGCTACGTCCTACGCTACGCTACGTCCTACCGTCGTACGCCGACTTCCATCACCCGTGAACGCGCGTCGATCGTTGACGGAAGTCAGATATTTTCATCTATAAAGTTTTAAATATGTATATTTTTACGACAAAACCGCACGGATTACCCTCAGAAGGCCTTCGTTTATCCCCCTGGAGCCGGATGGATTACTTTTGTGAAGGATGTATGCACATTTTGGGACTTGAAGGAGGTGGACCCCGTAGCTTCACATTATATCCACTGAAGGGTCTAAGACATTTTCTAAAATAACTGAAACAAGATTGACATATGCATCTCGAACGGCTTGAGGGTGAGTAATGCATGGTTTAAATATCATTTTTGGCCGAACTATCCCTTTAACCCTTTATGACCTGCCATAGAACAATTCCACCAGAGTATATCTTTGTATTTTTACATGCTGTGCTGTCATTTTTTTGAGCATTTTCATATGCCATACATCAAAATAATCCTTACTCTCCCAGTTTGAAGGCTATGTTTGTAATAAATCAATAGTAACTATATAAATATCTCAAAAGTGCAATAAACAAAAAGAAAAAAAATTATTATTATTTTTTTTTACGTATTTTCTTCAATACAAAAAATTAATAAATGTCAACTTCAAACTTGTCAATGAGAAAAACGTGCACAAATCAATTTAAAACTATACAGAATTGATTTGAACTGTTTACATAAATTAGTTTTTAAGATACACTCATTTTTACACTCATTCAAAAAAAAGGCGTGTACTTTCGTTTAGACCTAACGCTGCGTGCGTGCGCGCGCCCGCGCTCGCGCGTGTGTGTGTGTGTGTGTGTGTGTGTGTGTGTGTGTGAATGTCCTTGTATTTGTGAACGTCTAAAGGAGAAAGAAATAATAAAATAAAGCGATGGTAAAAAGACAATAACGATATAAGGAACATATAGCAAATGGGAGTCAAACGGGAGTCAAACGCATGGTCAAATGACGCAGCGTGTGACGTCACAACACGTGACACACCCGGGGGTCATAGTGCACAGAACGTGATACGTCAATGAGTCATCGGAAGACGTAAATATCAATCGCAGATCTACAGAACATGTGTGGAAAGACCTGCAAAGCATTTTTGTGTTGTTGTTTTTTGTAAACGAATATTACGCAGTTTGTACAGACTGATTAGAGGGTGAAAACAACGCAACATGGGCATGTTGGAGGCTTGATCTGAACATGTTACATCTCTGGTTTTGTATGCAAAAAGAATGATTGAGCTAGCCATTTGGTTTCAGTTTCTATAGGCTTTTAAACAGACACACGCAAACGGGAGCGCCGACGCTCCCATCGGTCTTAGAGGGTTAATTACTCACCCTCATGTATTCCTAAACCCTAAACCCATTAGCCTTTCCTTCATCTTCAGAATACAAATGAAGATCTTTTTGATGAAATCTGAAAAGCTTTCTGCCCCTCCATTGACAGCTACGCAACTGGCACTTTGACGCTTCAAAAAGTTCATAAAGAGATCGTAAAATTAAACCATATGAATTGAGCGGATAAGTCCGCATTTTCTAAAGAGACTCGATTGCTTTATATAATGAACAGATTGAATTTAAGCTTTTATTCACGTTGCAAACGTGCTACATGTCTGAGTTGATTAATGTTTATATGTAAATAAAAGCCTAAATTAATTCTGTTCATCATATAAAGCGATCATGTCTCTTCACTCAAATGTTAGACTAAACCGCTCAATACATATGGATTAGTTATATGATCTCTTTATGAAGCGTCAAAGTGTCAGTTGTGTAGCTGTCTCTGGAGGGACAGAAAGCTCTCATCAATTGACAGAAAGATTTCATCAAAACGATCTTCATTTGTGTTCCATTTCGGTAAGTTGTAATACATTTTTCAACATACCTTCTGATGTTCACCCATGTCTATTTCTTACTGTAACTTGTAGTAAAGAGGAGATGAGACGTGCGCTTGAACTGAGTTGGCTACAGTGATCTGGCTCTCTGTATTAAAGAGCGACAAAACAACGTTTATTGTTTGAATTTCATAATAAAATCGACAGAATTTTAAAGTTGAAAGAATGCTTGGTGTAAAAAGTAACAAAGCACAATGTTTTGTTCATGTATCAACAGAAAACAGCACAGACAATAAGATTTTTGATTTTAAGAAACCATATCATTACCAATTAAAATCGAGAAATTAATATTGTCAATCCAGAGATGTCCACAATTAACATGTTTAACTGTTGTAGCTTATCCATGTTGTGCACATGAAATAGACTCTCAACACAGTCCAAACATGCCATCGGAGAAGTGCTGAATTAATTAAATTAATCCGGTCACTGATTTTGGCCCTTCAAAACCATTTCGGCCCGAAACTGAAAATAGCTGCTTCGGCCAGAAATTTCCGGTAGCCGAGATATGGGAGCATCCCTTATATACAGCCCTCACAGCCTTCTGTCTTTCTCTGAGAGCTGCAAATATGTCCATGTATTAGCAACCTTTTTTTCCCAGCACCATTAACCAGCATGACAGTCTCTCTCGTTCCTGTACCATCCTTTCTGTGGTGCCACTATGATGGAGTCTGGTGGCTCTCTAAGGAACTCTGCCCTGTTAATTGCCTCATTTAAAATCAAATTCCACCCCTCGCTCTTGAGAATAAATTTGATCATTACCCAGGAGATTTTTTCTTATTTCAGAGGGCATCAATAGATCACCATTTCGTTTCTTTGGCTTCCTCAAGCTTATCAATAAATCAGGCCTTCTGTGGAATGATCTGGACTCTTACCTTATTAAAAACTCATTGAAGGAGACTTATGTGTGTCTCAGCAATGATGCCTGATTATTAAGTATGGTGTTCTGCTGTTATACAACTCATTCACTTTAGCTAATTCACTTCTGTATTGTAATTGAAATAGTTTGGATGTTCAAAAATTGAATGTGTTCCTGTATTGTTGGATACACTTGAGTTTAATATGAATTGATGGTGGTCTTGATTATATATAGATTTGACGAGATGGCTAAAACGTTTGTACTTTAGAATTTAGCAGCTGTTGGGATATATCAGTAAAATTGCATTTTAAAACAGATTTAAATAGAAAACGTCTCGGTTACTAATGTAACCCTCGTTCCCCGAAGGAGGGAACGGGAGACGTGACGTCGACGTGACGACGCTAGGGGATCACTTCAGGGAGCCCTATCAACTTCGAGTATCTAAAGAACAAGCCAATGAACGTTGGCGTGCGTGAAACGCGTCACGCGCCCCGCCCCGCAGCGCGGGTATAAACAGGAAGCGGACGCCGCACTCATTGTTTTTCGCTGAGGAGCCGAGATTGAGTCGGCCGTACAGCGATGGTCAGCAACTGTGGCAGCGGGACGTCACGTCTCCCGTTCCCTCCTTCGGGGAACGAGGGTTACATTAGTAACCGAGACGTTCCCCTTCAGTCGCTCACGTTCGACGTGACGTCGACGTGACGACGCTAGGGGATCCCATGGAAGACGCCATCGGTTGCTGCCACATCCAGCGCCCTACGGAAGACTCTCAGACCCCCAAGTGGCTGGGGCGGAAGACCTGCGTAGAGGGAGTTCACTGTTGTTCCTTTAACCCACACAGTGGAACTCTTGGATAACACTGGGAAAGCGTGCCTTTCCAGGGGAGAGGGACGCTGCGGAAGCCACATCCTGCCCGAAGGGAGGTAACATGTGGAGGATACACATATGGACTGGCCGGAGGGCAGTGCAACATATGGAATGTCACTGGGGTGGCTCCACCTGAGAAGGGGGAGGCAGCACCAGGCAGTGACGGCAGAGCGGACTCTGCCAAGGGAAGACACGGGCTCACCGCGGGGAGCTGGTCGTGGAAGAATACTCACATGGGATCGCCGCAGGAATCACCACATATGGAACCCAGCCTAGCACAAGTTACACAGGCATACGAGCACTAGGCCTGGCGTCGGACGCTCCGCAACGTCCGACTGCCGGAGGGGTGCGGAGGAACTCACAGGGTTCGCCAGAGTGGGGAACTCGACTGGAGCAAAAAAGCGCACGTATCCGCTCCATGTGGAGGGGAGTGGCGCAGCAAGCCGACACAAGAGCGGAAACTTCGGTGTTACCGGCTGGAAGCGAGCACACAGGAAGAAACCGGCTCAACACGTAGGCTATAAAATCTAGCGAACGTGTTAGGTGTCGCCCAGCCCGCAGCTCTACAGATATCTGTCAGCGAGGCGCCGTGTGCCAGCGCCCAAGAAGAAGCGACACCCCTAGTGGAGTGGGCTCTCAACCCGGGCGGGCAAGGCACGCCTTGGACTTCGTAAGCCAAGGCGATGGCATCCACTATCCAGTGGGCCATCCTCTGCTTGGAGACAGCCTTCCCCTTCTGCTGGCCTCCGTAACAGACGAAGAGCTGATCTGAGGTCCTGAGGCTTTGCGTTCTGTCCACGTACAGACGCAGAGCGCGGACGGGACAGAGAAAAGCCAGGGCTGGGTCTGCCTCCTCCGAAGGCAGCGCTTGCAGGTTCACCACCTGGTCCCGGAAGGGAGTGGTAGGAACCTTGGGCACGTATCCGGGCCGGGGTCTCAGGATCACGTGAGAGTTATCCGGGCCGAATTCTAGGCACGATTCGTCGACCGAAAATGCATGCAGGTCCCCTACCCTCTTGATGGAGGCCAACGCAACCAGGAGTACTGTTTTACAAGACAGAACTTTTAACTCAGCTGACTGCAAAGGCTCAAAGGGTGGTCTCTGAAGAGCCGAAAGGACCAGAGACAAGTCCCAAGAGGGTATAGAGAGTGGGCGAGGAGGATTAAGTCTCCTTGCTCCCCTCAGGAACCTGACGATCAGGTCATGCTTCCCCAACGACTTACCATCAACTGCATCGTGATGTGCGGCAATGGCAGCAACATACACTTTAAGGGTGGAGGGAGACAGCCTTCGCTCCAACCCATCCTGCAGGAAAGAAAGCACGGCTCTGATCGAGCAAGTTCGGGGGTTCTCCTCGTGAGAAGAACACCAGTCAACGAATAGGTTCCACTTCAGAGCATAGAGGCGCCTCGTAGAGGGGGCTCTAGCGGAAGTGATGGTGTCAACTACCGCTGGGGGTAGGTCACCTAGAACCTCCGCGTCCCGTCCAGGGACCAGACATGGAGTTTCCAGAGGTCTGGACGCGGGTGCCACAGGGTGCCCCGTCTCTGAGAGAGCAGGTCCTCTCTCAGAGGAATGGGCCAGGGAGGGGCTGTCGCGAGGAGCACAAGTTCGGGGAACCAGGTCCGGTTGGGCCAATACGGGGCAACTAACACGACCTGCTCCTCGTCCTCCCTGACTTTGCACAAAGTCTGTGCAAGAAGGCTCACTGGGGGAAACGCATACTTGCGTAGGCCCGGGGGCCAGCTGTGTGCCAGGGCATCCGTGCCGAGGGTCCCCTCGGTCAGGGAGTAGAACAACTGGCAGTGAGACGTGTCCGGGGCGGCAAACAGATCTACCTGTGCGGTCCCGAAGCGCCTGAAAATCAGCTGGACCACCTGGGGATGGAGTCGCCATTCTCCCGGTAGCACCTGCTGCCGTGAGAGCTCGTCGGCTGCACAGTTGAGCAGGCCGGGAATATAAATGGCACGAAGCGACCTCAGATGCTTCTGACTCCAAAGGAGGAGATGGCGGGCGAGTTGTGACATGCGGCGGGAGCGTAGACCACCCTGACGGTTGATGTACGCAACGGTCGCAGTGCTGTCCGTACGGACCAGTACATGCTTGCCACGAAGCGGCGTTTTGAAGCGGCCCAATGCAAGATGTACTGCTAACAACTCGAGGCAATTGATGTGCCAATGCAGTTGAGGCCCCGTCCACAGACCTGAAGCTGCATGCCCGTTGTACGTGGCCCCCCAGCCGGTGGCAGAGGCATCCGTGGTGACCACAGAGTGCCTGGACACTTGTTCTAGGGGAACACCTGCCCGCAGGAACGAAGGGTCTGACCACAAGCTGAGAGTTTGGCGACAGTGCGGAGTCACTTGGACCCGGCACGAGCCGCTCTGCCACGCCCATCTCGGGACTCGATCGTGGAGCCAGTGTTGGAGCGGTCTCATATGAAGCAATCCGAGCGGCGTTACCGCGGCTGCAGATGCCATATGCCCCAGGAGCCTCTGAAACAGTTTCAGTGGAGCCGCTGTTCTGCGCTTGAGCGTGCTCACGCAGTTCAACACTGACTGGACGCGGGCCTCGGTGAGGCGCGCTGTCATGTTGATCGAGTCCAACTCCATACCGAGAAAAGAGATCCTCTGCCCGGGGGTGAGTTTGCTCTTTTCCCAGTTGACCCGAAGCCCTAGGTGGCTGAGGTGACTGAGCACCATGTCCCTGTGTTCGCACAACAGCTCTCTCGACTGGGCGAGAATAAGCCAGTCGTCGATGTAGTTGAGAATGCGAACACCACGCTCGCACATGGGAGCAATGGCTGCCTCCGCGACTTTCGTGAAGACACGGGGCGACAGGGCCAGCCCGAAGGGTAAGACCTTGTACTGATATGCCCGTCCCTCGAACGCAAAGCGAAGAAACGGTCTGTGTCGAGGGAGAATCGAGACATGAAAGTACGCGTCCTTCAGGTCGATCGCTGCAAACCAATCTTGGGGACGGATGCACTTGAAAAATGCGTTTCTGCGTAAGCATCTTGAACGGCAGCTTGTGAAGGGACCGGTTCAAGACACGCAGATCCAAGATTGGCCGTAACCCACCGCCTTTCTTGGGTACAATGAAGTACGGGCTGTAGAAGCCGGTCTTCATATCGGCTGGAGGGACCGGCTCGATCGCGTCCTTCGCCAGTAGGACTGCGATCTCTGCCCTGAGCACAGGGGCACTGTCCGGCGGAACGCGGGTAAACAGAATGCCCCTGAATGCAGGGGGGCGCCGGGCGAACTGAATCGCATAGCCGAGTCTGACAGTACGGATGAGCCAGCGAGACGGGCTGGGAAGCGCTAGCCAGGCTCCCAGACACCGCGTAAGCGGAATCAACGGCACCACAGACGTACCCGGGGTGGGGCAGCGCGGCGGAATGCAGGGACCCGACTCGGACGGCACAGCGGCCCGGAGTGGGGTCTGAATGTGTGGTGCAACACGTACCTGCTTCCGTCGAAGGGCAGAGTGAGTGTGTGGAGGCGGCAGAGCGTCCGGAACACAGCCACTGCTGCTCGCTGGCGATGAGAGAGGGGCTCGAGGGTGACAAGGCATAGCGTCGTCGACCGTCAAGCGCGCTCTCTTGGGACCCAGAGGTTTCAGAAATTGCTCTTTTATTGAATAAGTGGGTACCACTGAAGGCAGTGGCGGAAAAGGAACAAAAAGAAACAAAGGATTCTCCACCCGGCCCTCCACCGGGGGAAGGAGCGGTGCCTTCACCGTCTCCTGGAGAGCAACTCGATCCACCTCTGGGTCGCCCGTCTCAGGGTCGTTTGCACCTGCGCTTACCACCTGGTTTGGTAGCGGCCTGGACGGGCGTGGCCGACTTCCTGCGGCTTGCTCCACGCTGAGGCCTGGATGGTGGCTGCTGCTGCTGAGGCTTAGCGGGAGCGGAGGACGCCGCAGGAGGACGGCCTCGGCGACGAGCGGACGGAGGGTCTGCGGCCGGCGGACGGGAGGAAGCAGCGGGGGTCCGCCGGGGCAGGATGTGTCGGATAGCCTCCGTCTGCTTCTGGGCGGCCGAGAACTGTTGGGCGAAGCTCTCGACCGCATCGCCGAATAACCCAACCTGGGAGAGAGGGGCATCCAGGAACCGATATTTATCGGTGTCCCTCATGTCCGCCAGGTTGAGCCAAAGGTGGCGCTCCTGGACCACCAAGGTGGACATCGCCTGACCAACGGAACGCGCGGTTTCCTTCGTCGCCCGGAGGGCGAGGTCAGTAGCCACGCGGAGCTCCCGGAGGAGCTCTGGGTCAGAACCACCCTCGTTCATGTCCATGAGCGCCTGGGCCTGGTGGACCTGCAAGAGCGCCATGGCATGGAGGGCGGAAGCAGCCTGTCCACAGGCCTTATAAGCCTTCGCCGTGAGACCGGACGAAAACTTACAGGCCTTGGACGGGAGGCGCGGATTACCCCGCCAGGAGGAGGCGGACGCCGGACACAGTTGCATCGCGACAGCCCGCTCCACCGGGGGGATATCCACATACCCCTTAGCTGCCCCGCCGTCGAGGGTGGCGAGGGGGGAGGAGCTACTAGAACGGATTCGGGCACTATACGGTGCCTTCCACGTCCTAGAGAGCTCCTCATGCACCTCCGGAAAGAAAGGTACCGGGGCGGCGCACTGAGAACCAGCACGGCCCGCCCCGAGAAACCAATCGTCCAACCGAGAAGGTTCGGGACGTGGCGGAGGATTCCACACAAGCCCGACCTTCTCGGCGGCCCGGGAAAGCATAGCCGCCCACTCTGGATCCGGCTCGGACAACGCTACACACCCAGACGGGGGCAACGCAGCCGAGTCGTCATCTCCAGAGGAGTGAAGCTCCCCCTCCGATGCTGCGATCGACATCTGATCGTCAGCTGGCGCCCCAAAGGAAACGACCGGCCGTTCAGGAGAAGGACCGAGTCGATCGCAAAGGGGCGCGGATGGCAACAGCGCATGAGAGGCGTGAGGGGCCCGCGGAGATTGCCTCGACGGGGAAGCCCTCACGGTAATCCTCAGATCACCCTGGTCATGCGCCGAAGTAGGCTTATTCTGCAGGGCAGAATAAGCGCTAGATCGGGGCATAGGCGAGGGGACTGCACCTCCCGTGAGGTAAGCGAGTCTCGATCTAAGCGCTGCCATAGTCATATTCCCGCAATGGGAACATGAACTATTCACAAAAGCTGCCTCAGCGTGTTGAATGCCCAAACACGAGAGGCAACTCTTGTGGCCATCTGCTGGCGCCAGGGAACGACCGCATCCAGAAACGCACAAGCGGAATGACATCCTGAAAAGGACGCAGGGTCACGCTTGTGTTGCTCTTTTAGTAAAAATAACAAACAGAGGAAAGAAATAGACTCTTTAGTGCTGAAGCACCCAGGGGTAGCCGCGGTGTAATCGGGTACACTCTCAGATGAGGAACGCCCACGAGACCGACACACACACACACATAAACAGTGCCGTGAAAACGGCAGTTGTGATAAAGATGCTCGCGGCCACCACTGATCGCGCCGTCACACCAGCACTGCAGCAGAGTTCTCTTCTCCCTCTAGTTGTCGACAGAAACAACGTTCAGCAGTCTGTAGAGTCTCAGAGTCAAACAAAGCTCGGCTCCGAAGCGAAAGACAATGAGTGCGGCGTCCGCTTCCTGTTTATACCCGCGCTGCGGGGCGGGGCGCGTGACGCGTTTCACGCACGCCAACGTTCATTGGCTTGTTCTTTAGATACTCGAAGTTGATAGGGCTCCCTGAAGTGATCCCCTAGCGTCGTCACGTCGACGTCACGTCGAACGTGAGCGACTGAAGGGGAACAGGTATTTTATCTGTAATAATATTTCAGTTTTACTATTTTTGTACAGTATTATTAATGAAAATGAATGTAGACTTGGTGAGCATGTCTTCTTTCAAAAACCTTACAAATCATACAGACTCCAAACTTTTGAACAGTCTATCTAAAATTTTGTTTCCATCGTAGATTATGCGCATATATTCCTACTGAATAAACAGTGTACACCTCAAGTGAGCATTGTTTTATGCCCATTTTGGAATTTTTATTCACATCTTGGTGTTTCCATCCAGCATTTTTATGTGCTATCCCAAAATATGGCTAAAATTATTGTTACCTTTGGATCACGCTCACAAATACATGCAGTACTCACACATTCTTTTGCACACAGACACAAATGTATTGAAGAAATTCATATAAATCTGTAGGACACAGTGGATTAGAAAAGTGAAATTGTGAAAGTCATGGTCTGCGAGGGTGAAATTAGAGTAGAGCAGTGCATGACCTGTGTAGTGTAGGTGGAAATCGCCTCACTACCCTGAACTAGAGTCTCTTTCTGACACTGTAAACACATACGCTGAACCTCTTCCTCTAAATTCATCCTTATGACCAATGAAATCCTTTGAATTCTCTCAGCAGACTTCATTATGTTTCATTTAAGGTCTCTGTGCCAGTTATTTACTGCTCCTTTGCCTTTTGGGGCTGAGGTTGTAAGACAATCAGTCGGGGGTATTGATTGAAGTGGGATAAATCAGCTTTGTCAATGAACTCCGAGACTGACCGCAAACTGGCGTGGGATTAAAATTGGCTTTATTCACTATGGCAGCTTTAAGTACTTGTATTAATGGCTTTAAATACATGATGATGTTGCCGGGTGCCTGTTATTTTACTTAATGGCCATTAAAGGAATCACAGGGACAGTTTCACTTTACAGCACCTCTCACTTACACGGCCATGGTGATTATGTCTGAGAGTCCGTTATTAACATCTGCTAAAAATAATCCTCTGGCCAGGGAAGGCTGTTGGACGGAGGCCATGACAACACCTGTCCACTCGCATTAGCCACTGCCCATTGGCTTGCCAGCAGTCGTCTTGGGTGGACCCATCATTCCCCGGATTTGCTGGGTGGAGGAGGCATTGTGCTATCCTGAAGTCCAGCAGCTGTGAGCTGGAACTGCGTTGTGGCGATACGGATTGTTTGAACACAGAAAGAGAAGATAGATGTTTACACAGCTTTGCTTTGCAGGCTTCTCGTGTTTTCTCTCACTCTTTGACGCCCATTTATTTGTGCATGGGTGTCTGTGAGCTGATGAATTTGTGGTTCACTCTGGAATATTGCATGTGTTGCAGTCTGATTGGGTGTGTTTATGTGCATGCTCTTACACAATTATGCTTAATCCAGATTAATATTGCAACAAATAATTAAAAAATAATTGCAATAAAAAAAGCTGTTGCACAATGCACCTCTATCACTGTCAGTTAGAAGATATTTATGGTAAAGTATAAAGTGATGAGCAGGAATTTTGTATATTTCATTTAGTTGTTATTATTATTGTTATATACAAAACATACAAATGATGCACATATGTGCACCCCAGGGGAAATGTCCCATTTGTTACCATTTGTTAATGCTAGTAAAATCTAAGGCTACGTTCACACTGCAGGGCTTAATGCTCAATTCCGATTTTTGAAAAAATCCGATTTTTTTGCAAGGCCGTTCACATTTCCAATTAAATGCGACCTTTAGTGATCTCCTGTGTGAACGTGAAATGACCCAGAAGTGACCCGCATGCGCAGAAGAGTACTCAACGGTCAACGACGTCACTTGCTGTTTGCGGAAGTACCTAAACATGAATGTCAACAGTGGAGCTCGTTTAGCAATATTAAAGTTATTTTCCCAACAGAGCCAGCACAATTACAATCTTTTCGTTTTAAGAAGAAAATTAAGAAGGAGGAGAGCGTTTGAGCGCCTTCGATTAACTCACGGGAAGAGACACGTCTGTGGCGGACCATAACAGTGCAACACGTTGGAGTGTATTGACAGGTGCGTGCTATCGGTGCTATCGTACGATAGCTAACTTGTTTATCTTCTCATTCCCGCCTACTTCAACGCAGAATTATGACGTTTGTCGCATATCAACGGCGTGCGGGTCGGATACATGCGACCTGGCCGTTCAGATTGAGGTCGCATTTCAAAAGATCGGATACGTATCGGATTTGGACCACATACCCAAGTGGCCTGGGTCGCATTTGAAAAGATCGGATCTGTGTCGTTCAGACTGTCATGAAAAGATCGGATACAGGTCGCATAGGGGCAAAAAAATCGGAATTGGGTCGTTTCAGCCTGCAGTGTGAACGTAGCCTAACTGTTTGTTCATGTTTGTTTACAGTGCGTTAACAAATAAAACTTTCAATAATGTATTAGTAAATATGGCAATTATCATTGCCTAAGATTAATAAATGCTTTAGAAGTATTGTTCAGAGTTAGGTCATGTAGTCAACATAGTCAAGCATATTGTTACATGTATAGCACGTTTCATAATACACACTGTTTCAGAGTAATTTATTATGTTATTTCATCATGTTAATTCATCATGTCTGTACATTGAGCAAATTTTTGGGCTGGGTTATATGTCGATATATAACGATGATATGAGTGAACTAGCTGTATTGTATTTATAGTGTTGTCTCCACATATACTTTATCAGTGCCACAGTAAATCTGTCACTAAATCAGTAAAAAAAATAGGGGCGGCAGTGGCTCAGTGGTTCATGTAGATTGTCTACAAATCGAACGGTTGGTGGTTCAATCCCCGGTTTCACCTGACCAAGTGTCGAAGTGTCCATGAGCAAGACACCTAACCCCAGCTGCTCCCGACGAGCTGGATGGCGCCTTGTACGGCTGACACCGCTGTCGGTGTATGAATGTGTGAGTGAATGGGTGAATGAGAGGCAAAATGTAAAGCGCTTTGGTGGCCATTAGGTCTATGAAAGCGCTATATAAATGCAGTCCATTTACATGTCCGAGTTTTCAAAGGCAATTAAGAGATTTAAATATTGCTGTTTTTAATTAAGAGATTTAAATGTTGGTCGGTTTTATGAGAGTATGCAATTCTCGACAAGTATTAATAAAAAATATAATCGGTTGCAGGTTCATGTCCCTGTTCTTTGAGATGAAACTGACTCTTGAATTTCGACACCTTTGAATTCTAGTATCAATTATTTTCGTAATTAACTTACAGGTTATAAATGGTTTACAGTTGCTTTTATTTTGGTTTTGCTATGCTTGTAAATTGTGTCAGCTTATTTGATGAATTAAAATGTAATTTCACGATCTCATATAAACAGATTTATTGCGTTATTCTTATTATATAACCCTTTGTTTTTTTTTATAATGAACTGATTTTTGAAAGTCTTTTGGTATACATGTAAACGCTCAATCTGTATGGATGATTGTGATGTAAACTGATTTATGACGCATTTGAAATTCTGGAACATGTAGCCATGGTGACTGTTCTGCATGCGTGTGTGTGTTGTCATGATCATGCTTCTATGATCATGCATTGGATTGCGTTGCGCTACTTCTGATCTTTCCTCCCTGTTAAACGCACTGAAATGCACATACACACATATAAAACTTCTTTCTTCTGCCCCAGTTCTGTCATGCTGCCTGTGAAGTTCCTGCACGTCGATGGGGGAAAAGAAAAATAAACTGTTCTGATGGTGTCACTGTCAACTGGCCCCATTTAACAGCGTTTAGCACTGCGCCTATGAAGCCTCCCCACTTTATACGCACATGACTGGCGTTTCATTTGAACCGAGAGTCCCTGCTAAGTTTTAATTAATCAAAAAGCACAATGCTTATCTTATCAGCTGATCGTTTTCCTTTTGATTACGGGCTGGCGAGTGGGAAGACTGATCCTCAGGAGGAACGGGCCCCTAACTGCAGGCGGGCTGATGCTTATCGCTGTTTGCCGAGCCAGGACAGACCATTTGCCTTCAGCCACTGCTGGCCCTCAGGTTAAGGGCTTCAGACACCAGCAACCCTCCGAATCCCTCCTGCGCCTCTTCTTATCTCTTTCAAATCCAATCTCACTCAGATAAAAGGCATTTGTTTAAAGCCATTATTTATCAAAGGCTGCCATGCTCTGTGATGGACTATGAGATGGAAAATATTTAGCTGTAATTCTTCACAAAAACAAAGAATTGGACATGGCAGGTGTGCTTTTGTTTGTGTTACCTAGCTACTTGTGGCAGACTTTTACACCTTTTGGGGAAAATTGTATTACTTCTTCTTGGCTGTATAAAACTTAACCCCATAATGCTAGGGTCTTGTCTGTGGTTGCTTGGCCATTGCTATGTGGCTGTATTTGGTGGTTGCTAATTTGTCCAACCAAGTCTTTGTTTATCCTAAGTCAGGTATTTTGTTTACGGAGTGTCTATTTACACTAAGTGCAATTAGCCCGCCTTGTTGGCAGAGGCTATTTACACTAACTCCACCCACTGACGACTGGTTGGGCCAGACAAAATGACGGAAAATGCTGCATTATCCACAGTAGCAATAGTGTAGGGCGTTAGGCGTGAGCAGGAAGTTCTGACGCAAATCGACCCGAATTCGAATCCTCCTTTTGCTGAACTCGCTCTACTCACTTTTCCAATCACATATCAGATCGGAAAGGCATTTATTTTCAATATAAATTTAGAAAATATCTGAAAAGTGGAAATAAAGTGTCTAACGTGTGTTTTCGGTTAGGTGTATGGAGGGCTTTATTGTCCCAAGTTGGCATTCATTTAATAATTTTAATAAATATAATACTTTACACTTTGTTATTATTGCATACTGTTTAATGTGCAACACTGAGGTGCAAATAGTATTTGCCACTATTTATCAGTATAAATGGAATCTAACTACTACACTTATTGCAAAGGAAATACTGCTATTTTCACTTAATGTAAATAACATATTGCTAAGACAATGCTGCTATTTACACTTGTGCATGTAGTCGCTACATTTTGTATACTTTGCATGTATATTTTTTATGTTCACTCCTGGGCCAAAGAAATGGGCCCAGTCCAAAATGGCTAAACACTGAGCTTTTAATTGTCTTAACCACACGGTTTTGGTCAGGAAATTAGCTTAATTTAAGCCATTAAGCCGTTTTTAAAGCCATTTTTTAAGCACTACTTAAAAAGCCATTTGCTGTCTCAGAAAAACATCAAACTCAGAATAAAGTTTTTGGCAGAATATGGGAAGTTGTGTGTGGAGTGATGAATCACAATGAAACACTAGTTGCAAGGTGAAATATAATAATAAATGCATTTCTACCACAGTGCAGCATGGATGAAGAGTGTCATTGTGTGGGGAGCATTTTTAATGCTGGCATGAGCAAAATGACTGGCTTTCCACAAATAAAAAGTTGTTATCTAAAGATGTTATTTTTCAACAAAGACAATGCCCCTGCCCAAATTGCAAAGACAACCAAGACGTGGCTTGAGAATAAGTCCATCAGGCTTATGTTTTGGCCTGGTCAGAGTCCAGATTTGAACCCTAGAGTGAATATTTGGTCTCACATTAAACTCACACGAACTAGGAGACATTTCAACTACTCATGAACCCTTTAAAAAATAATAATTCACTGAACTTCAACAAAGAATTAAAAATTGCATTGGTGCTTTATGATATTGGCTGCTATGGCGTAAGAATTACTGCAGCATGGTTCTGAAGATCATCAAAAAAAAACCTCAAGAGTAAAACCAATCTTTCTGTCAAACTTCCTCAGCATCAGTGGAAATGATCAAATCTAGAAGTTCTCACCCAGAAAAACACACACAGGCATTCACAATTGTAAACTCCTACTACCTCTCAGAGCCCACTGTTTCAGAGCAATAACACAAAAATGGAAAACAGTTTCCTTGTAACGGTTTCTGGAAAGACATTTATTTCACTTTAACCTCCGTCTGTAAGAGTTGCTCACGGTAATGGTGCAAGTCTGGCAGCCGACAACGTATAAGTTTCACCATCTACTATTCAACAGAAGTGTGTAACTCACTTTCCTACTCTCTTTTTTTCCGTAGGGAGTTCGGTTGGCGAGATCCCGAGTTACCTGAAGTCATTCAGATGTTGCAGCACCAGTTTCCCTCAGTTCAATCCAATGCAGCGGCATATTTGCAACACCTATGTTTTGGAGACAACAAGATTAAAGCTGAGGTAAATATAACTTTATATCACTGGTCTAAGCTCTAATGATGTGTACTGTACATGTATCTACTTACCAAGACACCATTTTAGGTGATGCAGAGCAAAATATTTTGTGTAAAAGGGTTGAAAGTGTCTTCCATCTGCAGTGGGGTCCGAATGTTGGACTTTTCCATATATTCTGGAAAATTAAGTGGATATTTACAATGTACATTATCTTGGGAAAACTCTTTTGGAATACCTACCGAAAGATTTTTATTGACAGGTGTTGTTGTGTGAAATTAATTCTTGTACATACCGTTGACAAATAATTCACCCCTTTATTGAAATTTGATCCAGGATACTGGATTGCACCAGTAATTAAGCACTAATAGCACAGCCAAACAATACACGGAGAGCTGCGTATTGACAGCCATTTTCTACACAGCAGCTCTATAATTGTATCTTAAGAGAGGCTTGGAGGACGAGAAATTAAATTTGGAGAATAAATCTGCAGAAACAAAACAGCAACAGAGGGAGAGACGAGCTAGCCGACAAACTTTTAAATGATATTTAATGGGAAAAAAAAAAACAGTGAGAACCAAATTAGTTTATCTAGCAATGAGCTCCACTTCAAACCAGCATTTTTCCTTCATCTGAAAAATGTCTTATTTATTAAGAAAAGACACTGAATGAATCCCTCTGCTTTCTTTGATCTGCCTGTTCATCAATTTCACCATACTCCAAAATGAACTTGTTTCATGTTGTTCTCTTAAAGTATTTGGAGCAATGTTCAATCATAGCTTGATTGATTAGATTTGGTCCTATAATATTCAACTGCTTTGTGGTGTGCTTTTTTTTTCTTGGAAATGAACTAAAAGATTGGCATATCATTTCCATTGGTTGTTCTCAACTGGTTTTCTGGTTACAAATGATTATATGTGTGTTTTAATATGCATCACTTACCAATTATCTTCCCAAATTTGTAATTACAATGATTTATCAATCTTTTGTCAACAAAAGAGAAGCTTTAGGATGCATTTTTCCAACCAAATAAGATGTATAGTTTAATGTTTGAAATTAAAATGTCATGAAACAGTACAGTAGTATTATTGCCACAGTCATATGTTTCTTTGATTTCATTTTATCATTTAAATGAATTTACATAAAAATATGCACATCCATTGACTGAACTAGAATGCTTGCCGTGAACTAAGATGTTTCTCATTGCTTTTAAATGTGTATGAATCTTTTTGTTATGTATTTCATTATGTATTCAGCATTTATTTCTTCCCTCCAGTTCATGACCCAATCAGAACCACTGCAGCCCACTTTTGGGTAATGAACCACTGATCTCTTTCATCCCACAGTCATCCTATCAGAGGTCTCTAAGGTCAAACATTCATCGCTCATGGACTTAACACATTCAATACATTATGCAACTCATAGGATTATGCAACAAGCATGCGTTGGTGCTGTACATTTTACATTTGTAAACTCTTCATATACAGAGGTTTTCTACAATGGGATTACAGTCTCATTCTCAGTTAGGTGCAGTTTAGTTTTTAAGAGTTTGACCCTGATATCTGCTTCAGTGTTCCAAACCTAGTCATATATTTTTCTCACTTCTGCATAAATAGGCTGTGTCAGTCTGTCCATCTGAAATGACATCACAAGGAAAACAAAATGGATGATTATGGATGAATTATGGATTAAGATATCATTGATGGTATCTAAATGATATCTTAGGAGAGGAATGTATTTGTGGTGTTACCGTGCCAGTAGCAACAAAGTGTGCGTGCGTGCGTGTGTGTGGTTGCTTGGTAAAGTAGCCCAGTTAATTATATGTGACAGTATAGCAGATGGGGCCGAAGCCCTGAACAACTTATTTCACCCCTGCCATTCTTTTTCATTCTTTTTCAACATGTACATACATAACCGCTTTCACATTATGGAGCAGATAGTGAAAAATGACACCAGTCTGCACAAGGGTTTCAGGCCTGTTAATGGCTTTTTCCCCCTCTTCCTACATTTTTAAAGGCTGTCTAAGGTCTTGCATAATTTACGGTTACACTTTATTTTGATGGTCCCCTTTAGACATTCTGTTGACTATAAGTACCATTTCACCTACATGTCAATTACCTTTAGTTAAAAAAGCCCAAATTACTAACATTAGAATTAGTATTGAGTAATAGTAGACTGTTTGCATTAGGATTTGTAGAGTAAGTTGACATACTTGCAACATTACTTACAGTCAGTATGTCTGTTGGGGGAGCATTAAAAAAAGTGTTTATACTCTACTACTAATGCTCTAATAAGAGTTAGTTGACAGATGCAATGTTACATATAGTCAACAGAATGTCTAAAGGGGACCATCAAAGTAAAGTGTTAATATACTATAAAATAAAGTGTAAATATACTACTCAGATTACAGAGATGTAGTGTATAATACTATAGAGGACTTCCATTCCAATCAATTCCAACAAATGAGTCTTATGAGATGGTTATTTTTAGTGACTCAAAAACATCTGCTTACTATGTTTGATTGACCTTAAAGTGCTTTTATGTTCCACAGAAGAAAGAAAGGCGCATATATATATACTAACTTTGAAGCTTGAGAGATTAAATCAGTGTTGATAGTGATGGACATAAGAAGTATAGTTTTTGATTCACTATAACAGAACAGACTCATTAGAATTGTTCATTAAGAAATCAGATGGACTGGTCGCGCTGTATGGTTTTGATAATCTAAGAACTGGCTCATAATGATCATTTGGGCTGTTCTCATTTTTATTCACTACAGGGTCATTTCTTCAGGAATTGGATTCAGTATGTTTTGAGCTGTAGATTCAGTAGCAGTGTTTTAAATATTATTGCAGGAAACATTGTTAGAGCATTTTATTACAGTATTCTGTCCTCACCAAACTCAATTCGTCATCCGTACATCATTTTCTCAAAAAACATCACATTACGGAGGTAAAACGGGTGGCGAATGCTGTTTCATATTGACATTTTTAAAGATAGATGTAAATGAACTTTAACCAGACAGGAACTATAGCACACACACACACTGAAGCAGACTGAGAACAGGCTATCAGATGACAGAGCCGTATCTCCCACAGCAGAGGTGAGGAGAATACTGATTAGCACAGCATTTCAGCCAGACAGACCGAGCTCTGATGTTTATGGTCTTCCTGCTGAACCACTTGCCAAGTGCAAAGGCAGCTCTTTCTCGTCCTCAGCTGGCCACTATTTATAGCAGGTGGCTCCAGAAAAGCTCTGTCTACTTTGCAGCCTGCCTCTGGCTAAAGTTCAGCTTTATCAGCCCTTTTGGGGGGAAAATCTAATCCGTCAATATCCATTTGCACGTGCGCTGTGGAGTCGAGAGCAAGCACTTCCGGCCGGCCGGATCATGCCTCTAATTGAATATCTCGGTGTCTGCGTTGCTTCAAGATGATGTTAACACTCAATTCATTTCTTAGCTGCTCCGAGTGCACAACAAAGCAGTTCACTTCTCAAGCTAACAAAAAAAATCTTTTTTAAGGAATACTTAATACTAATGCAATTAATGTCTGTTTAAAGCACTTAATTCATGACATTTTTCCATTTTCCATGACCTAATCTAAAGTGAGAACTATTTACAGTTAATAAGTTGTTAACAAAGCATAAAAAATCAATGTCTTAGTCTTTACATATGAGCTAATTAAAAAGAAATAATTATGTTAATTATAGTGAAATGAATGAAGAACTCACTAATGGAATAAAGCCTATAAATATTAACAATGTAGAGAGTATATTAACTATGAGTCAACTATAAATGAATAGTTTGCAAAAGATGTAGAAAAAAGAAGTACTGTATTACTGTATACTTATTGTAAAGTGTTACCAATGTTTTGCTAATGTTTATTATTTTTACCAGTTTATCATTCTTCAAACATTATAAGAATGTTTTGTTCTCTGAACATGCAGAAACAACTTGTAACATTTAAAAAAAAATTGGATGAAGGTCCAACTAAGACATTTCAGTAAAATATCTGCATGAACGATATATAAATTATGTATTTGTGCTAACGATTACTTTGAAAAAATATTTTATTAACGTTACCAGAAGATTGTTTGTGCTTTGAGAGAACCTTGCCAGAAGGTTAACTAAAGTACTGAGAATGTTCCCTGTTATCTGGGAATGCGGCCACCATTAGTTCACCCGCACTGCTTAGAAACATCCCTAGTCTCTGCATTTATCCTCTGTTGTTTAGTGGCTTCCAAACATCTGTTGCTTCCGCACATCTCAATAATTAATTGTACTTCCTTTATATAATGTTTGTGTACCGTCTCACCGCATCTCTAGTGTGCGAATCTCACCACATGAATGAAAGGAAGGCTTCTGTTTGGTGACGCACATGTCTGTCTCCCTCTCGGGATGAGACGTGCCTTTGTTTTCCTGTTAGGTGTGGTTTGAATATTCATGCTGTATATGCAGTACAACCCAAAAACAGGGAGAAACAGGATCAGAAGTAACCTCTCGGAATGGACTACTAGATGACTTCTCACCTTCAGACAAAGCCACACAAAGAAACGGGCTTGTAATCTCCATTGGAGTGAGTGTCGATGTGAAGCCAGAGCGATGATCTGTAGTGACGTGCTATTCAGAAGCACATCTGCCAGGCCTGGATCCTGCACTCATCTAAAGCTAATGCAGTGGGGGATTGTGTATGCCAATTGGCTGTGGGACAGGAAATTGAAAACTCATAGTGCAATCACTTGATGAATCTGCAGATAGACACAGGTGTGACTCTCTTAATAATTTTGCCCTGCTGGTTTTATGACAAATCGTTCAAAACGCTTTTGGCGTGGTGTGTGTTAGTCTAGAGAGATCAAACTGTGGCAAAATAATCTGCCAAATGAAGTTTTCTGTTTTTTTTAGTATAAAAAATTATGTTATTTATTCATTCTCATCTCCTTTCAAATCTGTATGCTTGTATTTTGGGCTAATTTGATGGTGTTTTTTTTTTCTTTTCTTTTTATGCTTGACATGCATCCACCTTAACTGCATTTATATATATATATATATATATATATATATATATATATATATATATATATATATATATATATATATATATATATATATATATTATGTATATACTATAATATAATTTATTTTGATATTTTAAGTTTTCATTTTAATATTTTAAGTTTTTTATATATACATTTCTCTTAGCTTTAATATATTAATATATATATATATATATAATGTATTTATTTATTTTATATATATATATATATATATATATATATATATATATATATATATATATATATCTTTTTATTATTATTATTTTTATTATTATTATTATTTTATTTTATTTGTCAATTACTTTTTTTATGCCAAGGCAACATTTCTAATTTTCGTTAATTTTTCATTTAATATTTATGTAATTAAATTTATTTTATTTCAGCTTTATTTCAGTTAATGAAAACTATTTTAATAGTTAAGTAAAACATATTTTATTTAGTTGCCAATGCAATGCAATATCAAAAAAGTTTGCGTTTTTCATCTAATGCTTATTTTATATTATTTTATTATAACTTTATTTCAATTAATGAAAACTTTTCTTAATAATTTTAGTTTTAAGTTGGAAAAAAGCGGCTCTGGCTTTCTGCAAAATATTTTCATTTGGTTTGTACAGAAAAACAAAAAGTCGTAGAGTTTAGAATGACATTAAGGTGGAAAAATAATGACAGCATGTTTATTTGTGAAAACTACTCCTGAAAATATTCTAGAATGACACCGGTTTAACGAGGTGCGAAGGCTGCGATTGAGTTGGTGTCATTCACTGTTGTTTTACCATAGCCGTCAGAAACGCGTGGCTTTTTGTAGTGCATTCTCAGATCCTCTAATGAACTTGGCTGGCTTTAATTGGCTTTAGTGTAGAACAGCAAAGCCCTGTTGATAGAGATTTACTCACACCTCTCAGTCTGTTTAGCTGTCTGAAGAGTGATTCATTCTCCCGCTCCCTCTAGTATTGATTTTTTAAATACACTGGTTATGGATTCAGTGCCTCCTATTTGTTCATTTATCCTCCAAATGATCTCATGCACTGACGCTAAGCTGGTTTGGTGTGACTTAACACTGAATTTCGGGGAAAAAAAAAATTATGTGAGTCTGCTGAATGTCAGGGAAAGGTCAACATTTGGAATGACTTCCCATGAGTTGATGCCAGGGCCGTCATGTTCTCACTGACCAATGGTTCTTGCTCAGATCAATTTAAGTTGCATTCAAATCAGGAGTTCAAGTTCAAAATTTGAATAAGAATGAATTTCAAAGCCCCTTTCAGCCCACTGGCGCCTCAAGTGGATAAAAAGGCATCCTGAGTCTGAATTATATATATTCCTCATTATTATTTGACTGTTTCTTCAACTTTAGATTCTTTTCACTGTGTTTACTGAATTGAAAACTCCTATTTTATTTTTGCTTCTTCTGTCTGATTCTTTCAGATACGGAGGCAGGGTGGTATTCAGTTGTTGGTGGACCTGTTGGATCACAGGATGGCTGAAGTACACAGAAGCGCCTGCGGTGCCCTGAGGAACCTGGTTTACGGCAAGGCCAATGATGATAATAAAATCACTTTGAAGAACTGCGGTGGGATCCCTGCGCTGGTCCGCCTGCTGCGCAAGACCTCTGATGTGGAAGTCAGAGAACTAGTCACAGGTAAGAGCTTCTGCTGGCTCTGACATCAGTTTAAGTTTTATTATAGGATTTTAATTTCCTCTCACAGTGTTTCGGGAAAGAGAATTTTTGTGTGTTAGACAAGTTGTCAATTCTATCGCATAATCTCACCCTCGCTCACTCTCTCTCTCTCTTTCTATTATTATATATACAGATTACGGTTCAGTCTCTTTTAAAACATGGTGAGTAATAGGGGGTTTTCACACCTAATAATATATTTCAAAGTTTGAACCTCATCTAAAATTCTTGCTTGTGGATTTTTTATTTTATTTTATTATTTAAGAAACATTGTACAATGGATGGATGCTTGAATATTAAATAACTTAATTTCTTCTCTACTTTAATATTTCCAGACTGTCTTGTCTTGCTGAGAATATTTAAGGACTCTCTTACCACTAGTTTGACCTTTTTTCTCAGTCTTAATGGCCACAACTGTAGGTTCCTGTGTATGTTTGAAGTATTATCCTTTTTGAATTTTTTTAACATTGTTATTAATTAATTTTCTTTCTTTCGTTATTTTTTCAAGTGAATCAGTTCATTCAGATGGTTCATATAAATGCAATACAGCAGTACACTCTAAAACATGTTGGGTTGTTTTAACCCTATTTTGGGTAAAATATGGACAAATCCAAACATTGGGTTAAAAATGTCATTTAAAAATGTAACCCAACGGCCCATATTTTGCCCATATTTGACCCAAATTTGGGTTGAAACATAATCCAACTGTACATAATCCTACTGTATTTATTGACACTTAAGTTTTTCTATTTTATTTTCAGGATGTTTACTATAACTTTCCATCTGATAATTTAGCAATGATGTCGAAAAAAAGTTAAAATTGTCCGTCTTGTCCATTTAGTGATGAGTACGGAAAGAAAACACCACAACCCAAAGGCTTTGCATTCCCAAACATGTTTCTAAATTGTTTCTGTAACGGAATGGATAAACTTTGGAACAGAGCCACGCTGGAAATGCCTGCTATGCGCTGAATTCAGATTAACATATAAATTAAAAGCATTGCACACAGGGCACTTAGAGAGACTTCCTGTCACAAATTAATCAGCGAGCTGGAAGCCTCAAGGTCTCTGGCTGCCCAGAGGATTCTCAGCCTCTCAATCTCAAGCAAAACAGCACATCTGAGTCATGCTTTGCCTGTCTGTTTGGCTCTTTTTTTTGACAGGCAGAATGTAAATGTAGCCATATGGACCCATTCGGACCTGATGGTCAGGTGTCCTGTCAGCTTGCTGTCCTGTCAGTGGCCAGTGGCTTTGAATATATTCAAACACAGTTTAAAAACCAACGTCTCTACTAATGAATCCTATTTTTAATAGTATTTCTGTTTGTGATGTGTGGGTACTATAGAAATTTGTATTGGAAACGGGTCGTGAAGCTTTATAACCTTCAATCATCGTTTATTATTCATCCTCAAACAAAGTAAGCTATAACACATTTTGACATATAGTTTTGCTTAAAGGCTCTACAGAGCCAACATGAAAGAAAAATAGAGTGTTTGGCTTTTGTGAGCACGAGCATGTTCCTTTCCGAATCGCATGGCTGTGAAGAACAGATGGAATACTGGTCTGCAGGAACAGGAAGCTCACGAGAAACCCAGACGACAGAACATCCCCTGAGAAACTGTCTGAATCCTTTGGCAGCTAGAGATGTTTGAATTGCACTATCTCAGTGTGATCGTATGCTGAAATTGAGGATTCTTGCTTTGTTAGCCTAATTCCACTTGGCGTCTGGGTTTGTGTTTCGTGCTAGCATACGGCCTTGTCTCAAATGGTGTTCTTAATGTGAAATATAATTTTTTCCATTTACATTACCTTTCGTAAGTTTTTGGGTTAGTAGGAGTTTAGTAAAAAGATTCTTATGTTCCCCATAAGTTTGATTTGGCTTGTTTAATCAAAAATACAGTAAAACAGCAATATTGTGAAATATTATTACAATTTAAAATAACTTTTTTCTATTTTAATGTATTTTAAATGTAATTTATTCCTGTGATGGCTAAGCTGATTTTTCAGTATCATTACTCCAGTCTTCAGTGTCACGTGATCCTTCAGAAATCATTCTTATATGATGATTTTGTGTTCAAGAATTAAAGTGCTGCTTAATATTTTTCTGGAAACCATGACACACTATCTTCAAAAGAACAGCCTTTATTTGAATTATAAATCTTTGGTAACATTATAAATGTTTTTACTGTCACTTTAGTATTATTTTATGTATATATGCATATTGAATGCTTAATATGGGATGGGAAGGATGCACTGAAATTCAGACTACATATTTTTAGGACAATAACTAATATTATACATCTATGTTACTTAATGGAGAAGTGAATTTTGGTTTATGCTGGTTAGCAGTCTTTGAAAAACCTGGTCGTCCTTAGTTTAAACAGAGCTCGGAGAGTTCTAACCAATGCACTTGAATGAATAGTTCATGATCTTATTGTTAAATCTTTGCCTTAGTCTAGTTATCGCTTCAGGTTGCAGTTATATGATGATCTGAATCTTAAAATAGACAGAAACCATTAAATATTGTCACTGTCAGGCGAAATATCGTATCTCCATATTTCGTCATTGTTATATTTTTTCATACATCACCCTTTACGTCTGTCTGTGGGCTTTGTAAATATTTAACCAATGAAAAATATTAAAAGAGCTTGTGACTAAACCTCATAACTCCATTAGATCCTCAAACAGTCTGTCAAACCTCATAACTCGCCTCTCCTCTATTGTGAATAAAGTGATGCACGCAGTTTGGACCGTCTCTGCTGGTTTGCAATACAAGGGTAAATAAAGAACTGGATCAGAAGTACAGAATCTTCTTTACACGTGAAACACTATACATAATGGCTAATTTTTATGTATTTGAGGAGCGGAGAAGAGTATATTAGTCTACATTTGCAGTCAAGTCATACAGCCAATACTATCTTAAATTGCCCTTTCATATCACTTTGTTTTTAACATGAGATTTTGGCCAAAAGACCTCATAGCTACAGTAAACTGTATTACCTGTAAGTTAGTCAAAATGTAATCCGATGCACTTACTACCTCAGATGCGGCCATAACAGATTTGGTGCTGATCCCTAATACTTTTGTTTAATCCCTAACCCGATGTTTGAGCAATAGTTAAAAGTTATATAGTGGTTAGTTAATGTTAGTGTTGCTATTGTAAACTCCACTAATTATTTAAGACACTGTAAATAAACTATTTGCCACTTGAAGTATTAGAGAAATTCACTTTTTTACATCTGTCTCCACAGAGGCAAGCGTAGACAAGTGAAGATGTCTGTGGGATTTTGGTTCGGTACAGTGAGATACCCAAGTGAAATTAAGCCATCTAAATCTGGGCCTGTGTTCTGCTGGCATGAGATTTGATCTTGGTCAATGTCACCACTGACGACAATTATGTCCTTGTAGTGCTCTAGTATTGAGCCTTTCTTTTCTTCCTCTTTCCTTCTCTCTCTCTCTCTCTCTCGTTCCCTCATGAGAAGCGGCCTCTGATTAGATACCCTCTCAGTTCAGCAATCAAGGTTGTTCTTCCCTTTTCAGAATGCATCCTTTTGTTCAAAGATTTAAGAAAGGGAAAGTCAAGAAGAAATGAGCGACAGAAGACTACTAGAAATAGCGACAGCAATAAGAATCTCACACGTTTATAATCGCATACGGAATAAGAGGCCATTCACACAAAGCGCGTTTTTGCTTTGCTTTCGTTGGCAGTGGAATGGGGAAAGACGAATGTTCTCGAGACGCGTTTTTTCAAAGTTGAACTTATTTTAACTATAGCGACACATTTTTATATGTCGTGCGCGAGATGCTGCAAAAACTGAAAAAACTGCCACAGTCGGTCCCCCTGGGTTCTGGAATTAAAGGCTCACGGCGTGTGGTGTGTGTGTGTGTGTATGTTTGTGTTTGAGAGCAAGAAAATGGCAAGGTCAGCTTCATCAACTATTCAGCTGCCACCTCTTCATACTGACTCTATACATGTGCATAGTTTCTTAAACAAGGGAAAGAGAGAGAGAATAGGGCATAGGAGAGGAAAAGTGAATAGGCAAATAGGAAAAATAGAAGTTTGGTCTGACTCATTTTACGTGTCCTTTGTGAAGCTGATGGACAGTGGGAAGGAGCGACTGGATTTGAGTTGAAGGTTGGCTTCGTTCTAGTACTGTAGGTTGCATAAGTGTTCTGCAGTTTATCATCATTGCTGTTTTTAGAGATTGTCCTCCATTCTGACATCTACTAGTTTTTCATAGGGCTGAGTGACAGAGTGACTTTTAGCAAGAAGCTCTTCATACTACAGGCAATAGCAGAACCCCTGCAAGGCCGTTCGTTCAGTACAGCAGGAGGTGAGATTAAGACAAACTTCTGCGTATACACTTTAAAAAAATATATGATCAAAAAAATGACAACATATATTTTACATTACTTTAGCTCAGCAAAATAAGTTAAGCAATTTTTCTCTCTCTTTTTTTCCAACAACTCATGTTATTAAGTCAATTTGTTTTTCAAAAAAAAATCACTTCTTTTATTTATTTTAATAAACCATAAGACATGCCTTTATTTTATTTTATTTTATTTTATTTTACATCGATATGCTTGTATCGGTGCCACAAGCCAGTGTGAACTTCATTGAAGTTCAATTCTTGAATTGAACTACGACCCATTATGCATTGCAAAAATAAATAGATAAATAAATCTAAATATTTTGCAATAATATAAAATAATATAAAACTGGGCAATGGTTATAATTTATATTTTACCAGAATTCATCTACAAACTTTTTTCATATACTTGCTTCAAATCAAAGGTTTTGATTCATTTCAGAGCCGTTGGCAGATTTTTTGTTTAATCCCTATAGAGAATGTGAGTTGAAAACAAATACAAATCTCTGGAACCAAGGCCGGTGAAAGTGGGCAATTACTGTTCTTTGTTAGACCTCTTAAAATTCCGCATTTAAACAAAGATATTTTTTGCCTATTAAGTCACTTTGTCTAAAAGCATCTGCTAAATGAGTAAATACAATGTACATTCTGAGAATTTAAAAAGCTTTACAGAATTTGAGCAAGTCATCAACCTTTCCTAAATGTTTGTTAATGAAATATTGGGCGAATTTGATGATTCAACGCTTCCCGCTACAAAGACAGTTTACTTATTCATCTGCGGAAATAATGTAAAGTGAATCTAATAAATCATAAGCATGCTAAAAGCATGCTTTTATTCAAGCTAATATGCTGTTTTGTGATTAGAACACAATAGTTGTGTTTGGATATATTTATGTAAAATGTGTCCTAAAATACATTTCTGTCCTTGCAGCTGCTAAACATTAGAATGTTCTATAGAGGTTTGGAGGAAATTCGAGATATCCTCTGTGATATAGCATCTGTCAGGAAAAATTACCACCTCAGACAGTGAGCTCTCTCAGGTGAGATATTGATGAGCTCAGGATAGGCTTATTAGCCACACGCATGGCTAAATTGGTTATTTCTCATTTGCAGGAAGTTTAAGTATTGACTGCTTGAAATTGACCTCC
Organism: Chrosomus eos; assembly: GCA_036326025.1. Lineage (NCBI taxonomy): Eukaryota > Metazoa > Chordata > Actinopteri > Cypriniformes > Leuciscidae > Chrosomus > Chrosomus eos. Next base: position 14,447,929 of record CM070840.1, read on the forward strand.
TATAACCTTAATACGACTTTCTTCTTGTTGTAACTTGAACCTTTTATAGCTGATGATCGATGGTGAACATTGCCTGGATTTTTTAAATAACTTTTTTAAGTCACTCTACATTAAGGATTCTTTAACCTGCTCTGAGCAGCATAGTACTTTTTTAAGTACTACATTAGGTAAGTATACTGTGCTTAGTATGCCAAATAGTCTACATCATTTAAGTTTAATGTTATTTTTTTAAAATGTTTTAGTAGAAAGTCTTTAATGCTCACCAATACTGCATTTATTTAATCAAAAATGCAGTAAAAACAGTAATTTTGTGAAGTATTATTACAATTTATAAAAACTGTTTTCTATTTGAATATATTTTAAAATGTAACTTATTCCTGAGCTGATGCAAAAAATCAGGATTCTTTGTTTAATGGAATGTTCAAAAAGACAGCTTTTATTTAAAACAGAAACATAAAACATAAATGTTTTACTGTTTTATTTAATTTAATACATCCTTGCAGGAAAGTCTTACTGACCCCAACGTTTTTAAACGGTTGTATTACACTGTGCAAACAACTGTATCCCACAATGCAGTGCATTTGACTTGACCTTTTCGGTGTGACTAATCACCATGGTGATGTAAGAAAATGAGAGCTGTCTGTGCAGATCTTGAGATGTTTGATAGACTGCATGTGATTTTGCTTCGCATAAACTTATGAAACCTCAGGTCATGTTTATATAGTTAGTCAATGCTGTAGAACTGTATGAATTCTTCCGGTCTTTGGGGTCTGGAGGAAGAGACGCAGTAATTAGCATGTTTGAAATTCTAATTAGGCGCATCATTTTGTGTCAAAAACATGAAAATGAGTGGTTTTCCTACTAGTCTAAAAGGAGATGGCTGCTTAGTCACTTGACTGTTATGCCCACAATCTTTACGCGAGTATTGGTGATTGATTTTTGCTAGTTTAGGACTTCACTTTAGAGCAAAAAGCACAGACTTCCCACACAAATATATGCGTCTATAGAGTATATGCTTCACTTTCTATACTTCAGATCCTTCAACACATTGTAGCCCCCATCGAACTGCATATTACTAAAACCTTTTGGTCAATGTATGTATGAGAACAAAAGGTCTTGACCGAACAAACATATCGATTGCCTCTTCCACTGTCATTACCCATTCCTAAACAAAAATTAAAATGCTAATGACTCCCCCCTCTTCTTCTCCATAATTTCTATTTGTTTATCAAATTACTGAACGAGGCAAGTATGATGTTTCTGCAAGAATGGCTCTCATAAATCTCTAATGGCTGCATTGCATTGATAATGATAACGTGCTACGTGCTACGTGGAACCAAAGATATTAAGTCTTGGCATGTTTTTAATACTCTGCAAAAGTTGGCATTATTATGCAGACTGTTTAATTTTGACCAGCTAAGAAATAGTGTTTGTTTTACAAATTGAATCTGTTTCAAAAGTGTAATCTGTAGGTTTATGCAGTACAGTTATTTTACGGTATGTGAATTGCATCTAGTAAATCATATCGCATATTCCTCTGTGACTTGGCGGAGCTGTGAAAGAGTTTGGTAAAATAATATTAGACCACCATTGTAATGTGAAACCGCAGGCTTGTCAAATTATGAATTTTTTTTTTTTCTGGGTTCAGCTCTACATTTCTGTGGCTCTCCGAGTCTTTGTGAGACGTTGTCAAAACCTGTCTCAATCTAGCTCAAGCATAGAATGGACAATGTTATACATTTTTACTCCTCTGAAAGAATAATAATAGAAAAGTATTATTTCTTGCACAGTTGCGCTGTCACTTTCAGACAGGGGTCTCAAACTACCTATCTCTCAAGTGTTAATGCTGCATGCAAAAGGTCAAAAAGAGGAGGCTCTTCCTTTTTTGTAATGTGCCTAAATGCTGTATGCATGTGTTTTCCTGTGCAGGTGTGTTGTGGAACCTGTCCTCATGTGATGCTCTGAAGATGCCTATAATCCAGGACGCTCTTGCCGTCTTGACCAACACGGTGATTATTCCCCATTCCACCTGGGACGTGTCCCCGCATCAGGAGGACCGCAAGCTACAAATGCACACTTCCCAAGTACTTCGCAACGCCACTGGTTGCCTGAGGTGAGTGTGTGTGTGTGTCTGCTTTCTTATAGGGCCCGGATGATGGAAGGAGAACTTTGAGTTTCTCTCCTTTAGTAATTCACCCTTAAATTGAAACTTGTCATCATTTACTCACCTTTATGTCGTTCCAAATGTGTATGACTTTTTCTTCTGCGGAACACAAAATATAGTGTTTCAGCTGCCTTTGTCTGAATATTGAAAATCATTGGGGTTCACAGAATAAAGAAAGTCATACAGGTTTGGAACGACATGACTGCAGACTGTCGGTATGTGGGAATTGTTTACAGATCCATTTGTGCAAAAATTGTGCCATTGTAATGACGTCAGACACGTTTAATGTCATATTTACACAGAAGCTCTGTCATGTTTCATGAAGGAGGAAGAATAAGAAGAATTACACTACCGTTCAAAAGGATTATTATTGCTTGCTGTATATTGAGGACACATTCAGTTGATCAACAGTGACAGTAAAGACATTTATAATGACAGAAAACATTTCTATTTGATGTAAATGATTTTCTTTTGAACTTTCTATTGATAAAAATTCATCATAGAAATGCTTCTTGAGCATCAAATCAGCATATAAGAATGATTTCTGAAGGATCATGTGACATTGAAACTGGAGTAATGATGCTGAAAATTCAGCTTTGCGTCACAGGAATAAAGTGCATTTTAAAGTCCCCATGAAATTAAAATTGACCATACTTACTTTGTTTGCCTAAATTGATCGTTTTGTGGTGAACAATTCATCATGCAAGTCAATCCACACAAAAAAATTTTTTGGCTTCGTAATCTTTAATCAAATTCTGAAAATGCCCCTCCCCTCTGCATTGGAGGACCTTGCCCGATGACGTAGGCTTGACGGTTTGGGTGTCTGCTTAACATCCGTAACCACGCCCCTCCAACTGACATTAGACAGGCACACGCGTGTGAAAGGAGAGATGGCGAGGAGGTGCATTTTTCTAGATCCAATCAGGTGCTAGTTGGAAAAAATAGCCACGCTCACTATTTTGCCTCATTTAGTATTCCGTTTCTCTCGGAAATACGTCACAGCACTGGAGAAAAGTCGTTTGCAACTTCCGGTTCACGGGGACTTTAAAATATATTTAAAGCTACACTGTTGATTTTTACCCCATCTAGCGGTGAAAAGGTATATGACCATCCAGTGAATTTTAGTTTCTGTTCCTCTCAATTCCAATTTCCGTTTAACTCCTACGGTGGCCAATGTAGTCCAAGATTAACATGGCTTCCAGTTCGAGTGTTAGGCAGTTCGAGTGCTAACCCACGCGTGTTAAAACGCGAAAGGGTATGTCCCTCTTTTGTACTTTCAAGATGGAGGGGCAACATGGCGACCGACATTAGAACCCCTTACCCGTATGTATTTTCAATGGCATATTATACACTCACGAGAATACTTTATTACTTGAACGAAGTAAATATACATTAATGAGCACATATATTTTTGAAAGAACTAAGTGTTTTTAGCTAAGAATAAACTAAAAAAGTTACACAGTGTAGCTTTAAATATAAAATAGTTATAAATAATACTGTAATAATACTTCACAAAATGACTGTTTTTACTATATTTGTCATCAAATAAATGCAACTTTGATGAGCATAAGAGACTTCTTTTATTAAAGAGACTTCAAACATTAAAAATCAAATTGACCCCAAACTTTTGAATGGTAGTGTATTTACCCGTTCATGGCGCTCTTGGCCTCAAAGGAATTAATGCTGAATGAAAAGGAAGACTACAGCTTGCAGACTTCCCACGTACCTAAGAAACCGTGTAGTCCAGATTGCATTTATTAGACCCTTGGCAAACGGTACCTGTTTCGAATGCAAGCACCTTCGCGACTCCATTGATTGTGTATCGACCGAAAAGGCAAATTTCTCATTAAGAACAGATTGTGGTTTGCTCCGTGCAGTTGTTTCTATGAAAGCTGGCCATGTGATTTAGAGAACAGTACTTTTCTGCTATATGCAGCCCTGGACCACTGAGAATGATGGTTCCTTTGATTAACTACCAAAAAATGAGAGCTTTACACCTCCTTCCTATTCCATATGGAATTAGGAACTGACAAGCCATTTCCCCCAGCCACGTCTGTTCTGTTCATATCTCTAGATTGCTCGAGGTAAAACTGAATCACAACCTGTATGCCATTGTCACAGTGAGTAAAGATTTACTGTATCGCTCCTGTCAAAGCATCTGATTCATGATTTATGCAATAATGCATAATGATGTTTATGTGGAGTGCAAGTCTAGCTTGTTATGATTTATACATAGATTCTTGTTGCGAAGAGTTGGTTGAAAAATATCTGCAAGAAAGTGTTGATTCTCTTGGGTTGAGTAGCAGTCTCACGTAAGGCTTTATTCTTGTATCCATAGCAACAGCTCAGTGTTAAACTACTTTAAAGTCCATGCTATGAGAGGATCACACTGCTTTTGTTTGCTTTCCCAGTTTCCTTCCAAGCTTTTCTAAATGAATTAAACCTTTTCAAACCATATTTTTGCAGTTAGACCTCACTAAACTAAGATGTTATCAGTTGTATTTTAAGAGATTTACTGAAAAGGGGCGCACCTACTGTATGCAAATGCACAGAAATGCAAATACTAACAGTCGTCTTATCCTTTGATTTTCATTTTTCTCTAAATAACAAGTCTGCTTCTGATTCCAGCAGTAAATTACTCCTCCGAGTGAATGGCAGTGTCTTGTGTTTCAAACAAATCATCTTCTGTCAGAGCGCTGTAAAGAGGCAATTACCATCCTCCGCATATTAGTCTGTCAGATACACACATGCTTCAGAAAGTAAAATGTGTATCTTATGCGTATTGTGTGATTGTGGACCACACGTATCCTCTACCGCACAGTTCAATTTAATACTGAATATCCAATTAATCACAATCTTTCCATTTATTTTTGTGCATCAACAACATACAGTGGGTAGTGTGATTCACGAGTAAATGACTCTTATAAACAGGTTGTTTTAGTGAATCAAAAATGCAAAGCGAGACTAGAATAGTGTAAATCATGTGCAAATGGCTCTTAAAGGGATAGTTCACCCAAAAATTAGAATTTTGTTATCATTTTCTCACCCTTATGCTGTATGAGTTTCTTTCTTCTGTTGAACACAAAAGAAGATATTTTGAAGAATGTTGGTAACCAGACAGTTGACGGTAACCATTGACTTTTTTTTTTAACTGGAAATCAATGGGTTCTGTCAACCAACATTCTTTAAAATATCTTCCTTTGTGTTCAACTGGAAAACTCATACAGGTTTGGAACAACTTGAGGGTCAGTAGTAATGACAACATTTTTTTGGGTGAACTATCCCTTTAAAAGTCTACAGTGAGACCAAAGTATAAGCAACTGACTCTTATAAACATATTTTCTTTTTATTGAATCACAAAACATACAGTGAGATCTGTGTAGTGTGATTCACAAGAAAATGACTCGTGTTGTGGGTTGTGATTGAAAAACATACAGTATGCTTTCTGAATCGCCCCCAAATTGATCTTAAAAGCCAGTTTAGTGAATTAAAAGCACACAGCAAGACCAATGTAGTGTGATTCACTAACAAATGACTGAAAAAGAATGAACGCATTCTTTTTAGTGATTCAAAAACTGAGAATCAGTTCACAATCTGAGAAAAGTGAGACCATGTTGTGTGATTTCATGAGCAGATAGATAGATGCCTCTTATGAATGGGTTCTTTTATTGAAGCAAAAACAAGAGTTATTCCCGAAACGATTGACTCATGAGCCAGATCCTTTAATGACTCATTCAGGAAGATGAATTACCATTTTGAATATATCATAAACACTGTACAATTTACAATTTTAGCAGTAAGATGTTTTATTTAACATGTAATGCAAGCAAAAAGACATTAAAACTGAAATATGCATCATGCTCCGAAAATATTTCATGATAATTTGACTGAGGCATTTACATTACATTCTTGCCATCTCTTCTGGGTATCACTTTGGAGACAGTCATGTTGTCAATTTCTGACATTAAATACTTCAATTCGGATTGATGAAGTTCGTCAAAGTGGGATTTTTTCTCTCCCTTGGAGGCGGGAACACTTGAGCAAGCCATTGAAAATCAGTGAAGCAGTGTTTTTGGAATTGAGCCTTGTCCCAATGGGAGTTTGACACTCTGCTGCTGTAAATCACTTCCACAAGCAGAAATCAAATTTCTGAAACCTGCGGGTCTCCTTGGGAAAAAAAAAAAAATCTATCTAATAGAAAGAGATTTTCTCAGTCACAAAGCACAATCCCTTATGACATCCCAAAAAGGCATCACAGCATTGGATTTTCCTTTTCGCTTTCTTTGTCAGACTTCTGTGAATGGATGAATCAGCCATTTACACAGTTAAACAACTCACCAGCTGTCAGCAGGATCTTAATCGAACCTGTCTCAAAGCTTCCCTTGAACCCTTCAATTGTTTTTGAGGCAAAATGCACTTTTCCTATAGTGAGATCAAAGAGTAAACAAATGAGAACTTAAGTTTAGACTTGCTAATGTTACATTTTTCTCACAAGAAACTGCATTAAAGGCCTGCTATGAGTTTGTTCTTAACCCTTTATGACCTGCCATAGAACAATTCCACCAGAGTATATCTTTGTATTTTTACATGCTGTGCTGTCATTTTTTTGAGCATTTTCATATGCCATACATCAAAATAATCCTTACTCTCCCAGTTTGAAGGCTATGTTTGTAATAAATCAATAGTAACTATATAAATATCTCAAAAGTGCAATAAACAAAAAGAAAAAAAATATTATTATTTTTTTACATATTTTCTTCAATACAAAAAATTAATAAATGTCAACTTCAAACTTGTCAATGAGAAAAACGTGCACAAAACTATTTAAAACTATACAGAATTGATTTGAACTGTTTACATAAATTAGTTTTTAAGATACACTCATTTTTACACTCATTCAAAAAAAAGGCGTGTACTTTCGTTTAGACATAACGCTGCGTGCGTGCGCGCGCCCGCGCTCGCGTGTGTGTGTGTGTGTGTGTGTGTGTGTGTGTGTGTGGTGTGTGTGTGTGTGTGTGTGTGGTGTGTGTGTGTGTGTGAATGTCCTTGTATTTGTGAATGTCTAAAGGAGAAAGAAATAATAAAATAAAGCGATGGTAAAAAGACAATAACGATATAAGGAACATATAGCAAATGGGAGTCAAACGGGAGTCAAACGCATGGTCAAATGACGCAGCGTGTGACGTCACAACATGTGACACACCCGGGGGTCATAGTGCACAGAACGTGATACGTCAATGAGTCATCGGAAGACGTAAATATCAATCGCAGATCTACAGAACATGTGTGAAAGACGTGCAATGCATTTTTGTGTTGTTGTTTTTTGTAAACGAATATTACGCAGTTTGTACAGACTGATTAGAGGGTGAAAACAACGCAACATGGGCATGTTGGAGGCTTGATCTGAACATGTTACATCTCTGGTTTTGTATGCAAAAAGAATGATTGAGCTAGCCATTTGGTTTCAGTTTCTATAGGTTTTTAAACAGACACACGCAAATGGGAGCGCCGACGCTCCCGTCGGTCTTAAAGGGTTAAAGGAATAGTTCACTTAAAATTGAAAATTCTGTCATCATTTACTCAACCTCAAGTTGTTCCAAACTTGTATGAATTTCTTTCTTCTGCTGGACACAAAAGAAGATATTTTTAGGAATCTCTGTAACCAAACAGTTGAATAGACCCCGTCGACATAGTATTTTTTGTCCTACTATAGAAGTTAACGGGGTCCATCAACTGTCTGGTTCAGGTGGAATCAGCAGTGTTTCAGTGACTTTTACCATGCGCCTTAGCACTCAGTGACCCCGTTCTGTGACTTTAAATGGTCTTCCGCTTCATGGCTGAGTTGCTGTTCTTCCTAAACTCTTCCAATAATACTTATAGTTGACTGTGGAATCTCTAGCAGGGATGAAATTTCACAAACTGACTTCTTGCAAAGGTAGCATCTATCACAGTATCTCAGAATTCACTGAGCTTCAGAACATTTTGAATTGAATTCTTTCATTCAGCAAGGACACATTAAATTGATCAAAAGTGTAACTATTTTTTAAGAAACTATTCATATAACAAACTATCCTCAAACTAATTATTCACAATGATCATTTGAAACAATTTTTCTTAATCATAAGCATTGTTAGTGCATTATTAACATTGTGCAGTGTTATTTTCTTGTCATATTTTCAGTTTGTTTTAAAGCCGTTTCATTATCGTTGTGCTCGTGCCGCACATTTTTCTTCTCATCTTTGTTGACGAAATCAAAGACCCTTTGTTAGCAGACATTGCCGAGAGATGAACACTTTTGATATGCCGTGAAGCCGCTCTCTCTTCACAGCAGGTAATTGTGTTCAGTGTTTGAGCAGCTGTGAAGGTCCATGTTGGACTGCAGGAAAGGGAAAAGATGCTGTTGGTGCTCCAGATGCTCAGGTGCTTCTGGCTCACCTTGCCATTTGGCTTCTGTAACCGTGGTAACCACCCCACCTCCCCGTGTCAGAGACCTGGCACATCTTCATTTTGGCTACTGTCATGAAACCTCACAGTGCATCTAAAGGGACAATCTGTCAAAATCTGCTTCTTTCAGATAAGGTTTAGACATTGTGAAGTAATAGCCCTACTAAGCGAGCCTGAAGAAGACATTTCCCCTGTATTCCCAGTGGTCACCTGAGTGTTTTCGAGTTTATTTTTACTAGAGCACATTGCAGCTGTTGAATAGTTCATTTAACCAAGGCCATTAAAGCACGAAGGAACGGACGTTTCTCCTTGTAAGGAATTTTTTAAGGTGTGCTTGATTGAAAACACCACTAATTGTGTTCAATAAGTAATTTGCTAACAAAGTGTGCTAATTAATTAGATGGAGTGTGCGAGTGACAGAAATGAAAGTGAATGAATAAGTAATAAAATCTAAGGGGCTCATTAATTGTGGAAAATTACCAAGAACTCGATTGACGATTCACAGTGAATCATGTGACTTTGCGTATACTTCAGTCTTGACGTTTATTGCATTGCTTTGTGTTTGTGTTGACCAATGTTGGTATTCTTCAGATAACTGTTAAACACCGATGGCGCTTTCTTGTTTTATCATGGACACTGTGTACAAAGGTTTTCCTATAATTCAGCCATTTGGAGACAATCATTCCATTTATCCCTAAAGCAGTCTTGTGTGTAGAAATACTTTACAGCCAAATAAGACAAAGAATCACTATCAGACACAACCCAAGCTCTGTTACTAGTAAACATTAACAAGCGTTAGTGAATCATAGCTTGTGTTGTGTGTAGCTGTTTGTGTGTGTGTGTGTGTGTGTGTGTGTGTGTGTGTGTGTGTGTGTGTGTGTGTGTGTGTGTGTGTGTGTGTGTGTGTGTGTGTGTGTGTGTGTGTGTGTGTGTGTGTGGGGTGTGTGTGTGGCTCTCTCAGCAGTGTTTGTAGTGCTAGTTGAACTGTATTTCTTAGCAGTGGGGTGGATTAAAGCACTTTTCAGTAGTAAAGCACTGAGGGATTGTTGACAGCAATGTTGTTTGTAAAGACGTGCATATACATTGTTAGATCTACTATATTATTATTATTATTACAGTATTTTACAGTATTATAAAGTATTTGCTTTCAACTGTCTCCTAGCTTCTGACATGTATCATGCTAAGCTAATAATTTATACACAAATTAAGACGATTAAATACATTCGTGAATATTTTTTTTACCCAAATACTTGGATATTTAATACGCAATGGATATTTAATGTCCATTTAATTATTATTTATTAGCTTTATTTTATATTATTGTGATATGTGATAAGAAAATGACTGTGTAGTGATGCAAAACTAATAAATAATCAAATAAATGCAAATGATGTATTTGTGTTAAAATATTTTTATTTAGCCATTTAATGCCGTTTGTTTAATTATTAGCTTTATTTTATTATTTATTAATTTTATTTATTCTATAATGTGAGAACAAAGTGACTGTGGGGTGACGCAAAGCTTATAATGATTAAAATAAATGGTCATTATGTATTTGGAAAAAAATAGTTTTTATTTTGTTCATTTATTATTATTATTACAACTCAAATACATATTTAATGTACAAATATGTATTAATTATTAGCTTTATTTATTATGTATTAATTTATAATTGTATTATTATTTTATTATGATAGAAGAATGTAAATATGGAGTGATGAGAGACATGAAACTTGCACAGTGATGTAGGAAGTCTTTGCAGCATCATTAATATCAAGAGTGTAATGCTCTGTTATCTCTCTATTACCTTTTTTCTCCCTACCCAACCGGCGGTGCACTGCTCCTTTTGTGCTTATCTGTAGGCGTATAGCTGTTCTCCACCAGCTAAATATTCACACCAAAATGCTTTATGGACAATATCAGCCACTTTGCACTTTTGCCCTGTCAGCATCAGCCGAGGGGGATTTATTAAATAATTTCATCATTTTGGAATACTCCATCAAAGAGATGTTCTGATAAATCAAGCCGCCACCATCCTCTAATTGCTGCCCTCCCTCTTCTCCCTCTAATATCAGTCCAGCATGACACACCTTGAAAAGTAATGAAACAATTTCTCTTTTTCTCTTCTCGGCCCGCATGATGCATCATCTACGTTCCTGCCAAGCTGCGAGCAGACGCACCCTCACTCACATCCATCACTCACCATCAGAAGTGAATCATCTCTCATGGCTCGGTCTCAATTACAGGGCTCCACGTGTTCCTCGGGACACCCTTTCCTACAGGCGGGAAAGAGTTTGATGCATTTGCAAAAACTGCTGTGAGCCGAGAGGAAATGGGAGAAGAAGGCCAACAGGAAATGAAACACTTTAATTGTTGCTGTTGCTGGCAGAAGAGGGAGTAGATGCTCATGATCTGTGTTTATGGAGAAACTCAAACCCTGAGGTCTCCTCTCTTCCCATTAATGTTCCCTGTGTGCTGTTAATGGGACCCGTTTGACTGTTTAATAACCCAGAATGACTTGGAGCCAAAGCTAATGATTGGATTTGTATTATTATTTTGGTTATATACATATATATGTATAAATGTTAGGGATATTCCTAGGCACGTCATGGAGGCAAAGAACCACCCGTCGCGAAGTGCATTAAAATAGTTTAATGCACAGATAGCCGTGCATTATTATTATTGTAAGTTGATATCCTGATCATATTTTTTTTCTAAGCACATTTTACCAAATCCAAACCACATCAATGTTAATAACTACTATTCATTTTGTATATAATAATTTATAAGAGATATATAATTGATTAATTAATGAGCGCTGGAAGTGAAAAACGCCCTTAATTATTACGCAGATTTTGTGTGTGTGTGTGTGTGTGTGTGTGTGTGTGTGTGGTGTGTGTGTGTGTGTGTGTGTGTGTGTGTGTGTGTGTGTGTGTACTTCTACAGCATTTATTAATATTAATTTCAACAACTAATGCTAATTTCATGTATTACTATTGCATTTTTAATAGTTAATGCACTAACGTTATCAAAAATGAACTGTATTTTTATTGTAATGTTACCATTTTTTTGTAATATGTGAAGTCTTGTCTTCATTCCTGTAGAGATAGAGTTTTTTGCGCATGAACTTTATATCACTCTGCCCTTTCCAAACAGCAAACAGAGAGAAACTTTTGCAACTGTGCTGCTCCCTCCTGTCTTATGCAGTGGATGATAACTTTTTGCTCTGTCCACAGTTATGTGGTCTCATCATCAATAATTCATGAAGTTTGTGCCCATTTGTTTCAGTCACAGAGGCATGTACCTTGCGCATGCAATTGTTAGGTTCTTTTCCTGCATTTATAAATGAGTGTAAGCCATCAAATTGATCAATCGGGATGTTCCCCGTGACATTAGCAGAGGGTCCGGCTTTCACTTTAAAATTAGTGTATACAAACTTTATTTTGAAAAATTAGGAAGTTGTTTCACTGCTCTGTGGCAGAGATTAATTTAAAATAACTAGAAATAAATTGGAAATCTGACTAAAAGCACAGCAGTTGTGTATTCTGACATCTGGTTTGGGTAGTCTCTTGGTTATGAATAGTAATGTCTCATCATTTATGTCTCCCGCATAACTGTTTTATTGCATAAAGGGGAGGCAAGCGTTGGGAGCCCAGAGCTCTTCTCAGCCTGATGTGCATTAGCATAACCTTTGATTAACTGTTTTCCCATATGGCCCTTGTGGTGCTTGGTTTAATTTCCCACACAAAGGGCTGCAATGAGCCTTCCATTAAGTGAGAACAGCACCGTTTCATGCCAAGAACTGAGCTTGATGTCCACGAGTGAAGCATTTTACCTCTTATTTATCCACTTGTTTTAATACAACTTTTTTTTAAAACAGCAAGTTAAGTAGTGCCATTTTAAATCACATATAAAAGTGTAGGAATACGGTATTTACATTTGATAAATGATCAAACCAGTATATAAATATGTATATTAATATATACTTGATAGATAGATGTATAGATAGATATGTGTAAACATACTGTGTCCAAAAAGTGTGTGCATTGTGTACAAAAAGTGTGTGCATATCTTTTACATTTCTAATCCAAACAACCTCAAACTGCACTGACTCGTGCCCGTAGCAAGACGCCTGTCAAGTTTGAAATCCATCGGACTAACGGTTCAAGAGATATGCGAATAACAGACACACAGACAGACGGTCCTGTAATTTATAGATAGATATTCAGGTCACAGTACTAGGTTTAACATGTTCAGCACAGACTATGTTTGGTCTCTGGTTTAAATGTGTTTCTTCAGTGGGAGTGATAGTGTCCTCATGCCCCAGTTGCTGGATGTCATTTTGGCTGTGTCATTTCTTCTGCGCTTATCATGATTTGACCCACACCAGCAATCACATGCTTTTCCCTCCAACTCTCAAATCCGGTGGATCAAAAGAAAAGGGCGACATGACTAATTAGTGTGTTTTTCCAGTCACAAGCACATTAATAACTGTCATTAATTGCCCAGAATGAAATACACAAGAAAGAAAAAAAAGAATGGATATCAATAATCTCACATCCCCCAAGCCACCCAATCAAAGAGAGATGGACCTTGACTAATACAGAAAGTCACAACGTTACTTGAAGAGTTATGACTTTGTCTACCTAGGCTATAATTCATATTAAAGATTTTCTGATGTACTACCATATTCAGGTTTCAATGACTAACCTCATAAACATCCAATGATTTAGCACGTGATTCAGTCCTCAGGGTGTCTGTTGTAATGAAATAGTAATTTCATCATTCAAATGAAACATGTCTGTTGTGACATGAGTGTTTCTGTAAGCCGTGCCTCCTCGTATGACTTTTTGATGAAAACTTGCTCAACAAATTGGATGTAAAACCTATAGGTCTTAAATCCAAAAGCTGGTGCCGCCAGGCCTGTTGAATATTTAATGACGCAATAAAGCAGGACCATAAAGGAACTAAATAGATAAGTTTGTAATTCAAATGCCCCATATGCAGGCTAAATTATGTATTTCCAATGCCTTTTCAGTTACATTCATGTATAATAGAGGTGGAGGCCAGGCAATTCTAATAAATGATACATGGCAATTGATTCGGTTCTGGTGAATATATAAATGTAAATCCTATGAGTTGGAATGTATCTTGTTTGCCATTATAGATGATGTGAGTGATCTTTTTCATAACAAATGGGCTGTATTCCCAAAAGCAGTTTCAAATGGTGTGGCGTAGAGACACGCGTGTCATATTCTTTTGGTCAGGCACACAAGGGAGTTTTTAACTGATATCAAACCATTTTCAGGACAATGATATGATGAGGAGTAGAGCCTTTAATGGAACTATGATTTGCTGTTATGGAGAGTTTAGTAGACATGCGGATGGAGTTTTAATGTCTGCTGTTGTCCCATTTGCACAGAGACATTGAATGCATTACACCAAGGCCTAACCAGGCACAAGACAAGCAATAAATATTAAATATTTTTGTCCTAAACAGCTTTGACCATGACAATACATTTTGTTTGCTGTTTGGCCTCTATTTTTGTCATGTCATGCTGAGTAATTGGGTTGCTAAATACGATTATACATCAGCATGTCCACCATATTGAAAAGGTCACAGTTGGCAGATACAGTCTGGAAGAAGTCGTGTCTAAGTTAACATTTTTGTGGTCGGTACGATTTTTAGGGATTGTTAGTTCCTTTTCAGTCGGTCACATTTGACGTACGTATACTTTCCCTCCTTCAGGGAATGAGGATTACATACATAATCGAGATTTTTTTTATTATTATTATTTTTCCCCACTGGGAGTCTATGGGAGCTCTATAAACCGTAAGTAGGAAAATGATGAAAATTGGCACACTTGTAGTGATGGTAATGAACATTAATCTGACCAACTTTGGGGTCTCTAGGACCAACTCTATAGCACAACAACCAGTTCAAAAAAATCGGTTCATTTGGGCAGGTGTGAATGCAGCAATCGCACTCGGGTGCGCACCAAAAGCGGACCAAACAAGCTTACCGAGACCTCCTCGAAAAGGTGGTCTCGGTACGCTTTCAAACAAACTCTGGAGCGGTTCGTTTGTGATGAGAACGTGATCCGACTTCGAACAGACCCAACTGCCAAAGAACTGCGCATTTTTGGACTAAACCAGCTGCCGTATTCAAACAAAACTATTATTTAGATTGTCAATTGTGCTCCCTTTAAGCCATGACTGACTTACCGCGTTCTGCACTCTCAATAAAACTCTCATCATAAACACTGAAGTTGTCCGCACTGCAAAGGGAATCTCTTATTTATATCGCATCTAGACTTTGTTGTCTATGAGGGGATTTGCGAAAGGATAAAGCTTGTGCTGATTCTGAACATACATTGTGAGCGAATTCTCCGCATGTCTGCCGGATTTTCATCCTCTTTGTTAGTTCTGTTGGAATTTTCCCGCACGTTAATTCTGACCAATCGAAATGCAGTTGTAGAAATATTTTCAAGACACATCTGGCCAACGAGTGATGTGGATGTTGTCACGTGACTGTATTTTGGTTCGTTTCATCAACTCATAAAATGATTCTGACCAGAGCAATCAGTGTGGTGTGAAAAGGAACCAAAACGCCTGAAAATGATACAAAGTATAATTTTTCGCCCTTAGTCCGCACCAAATGAACCGAACTACAGGTGTGAAAGCACCCTAAGACTCCACCCATTACACCCAGTGGTCATTTTGTACAGTGAAAAAGTACACTTTCCCTTTTTCTATGTCTCCTTCAAATTGTGTCCAATTTGTGCTGCTTAATATTTTCTTGTAAACTATGATACTTTTTTCAGCTAAAGTACTGAATGGTAGCAAAGATGTCCAAATTGTACATAAAACATTTGGTGGCTTGTTATTTATAAGAAAATATGCATAGAAGCAATAGTGGTAACACGTTTTCCAAATGCATAGCATAAAAAAGTCATGTGACTACCTCAAGTCATGTGACTAAATAGTTTATTCAGAGATGATTGGCTACTACCTCCCAGAATTGTCAAATGAATGCTGTCAATCATCTTTTAAACCACATTTTAAACATCAAATATGTTCTGATCAGCCAATCGGATGAGATTTGTCCAATTGCACAGCATTTTCACTTTCACGGGTAGATGTTGTATCTGGTTAGGACACTGTGTTTGTGTTTGTACAATAAGCCTATTACATCTGTCCATATTCAACAGTGTACACCTGATTGATTTTTTTAATAAACAAAATAATAAGAATCCTAATTGGATTATCCAATTGAAATGATGCCAATATTCTTTCTTTCTCTCACACAGTTAACAGTCAAATACCTACTGTAGCTGTGTCAGTGTTCTCCCCCTGAAGACTAATATATTCATATATTAATACATGTCAGAGGTGGGAGGTTTGGAGCGATTTGTTTGAATGACTCGTGAAATGTGAGACATTTGCATTTTGTTTGTCACAGTGGTGCGATATAAAGTGGGTTCTATCCCCGGAGGGAATCTGCACCCGTGTGATTGAATCTCCCTGATTTAATGCACTCATCACTGACCTGTGTTTCTCTCTTTCTCTCTCTCTCTCTCTTCTCTCTCTCTCTCTCTCTCTCTCTCTCTCTCTCTCTCTCTCTCTCTCTCTCTCTCTCTTCTCTCCTCTCATCCTCTCTCTCGGAATGTGAGTTCAGCAGGAGAGGAGGCTCGGAGGCGGATGAGAGAGTGTGAGGGTCTGACTGACACGCTGCTTTTCGTCATCCAGACTTCTCTCGAAGCAGTGAGATTGATAGCAAGGTACACTTCCTCTCGGGATCTGTCCATCTCTCCTTGTGCTATAAAGGCAACCTGTTGTAAAAGTTTTTGTGTGTGTGTGTGTGTGTACCGGTACGTGGAACGCTCTGTAACAAATAAACAGCTCTGTGGTTGGCTGCTCTCTGAAGGTTGCGAATGCGCGCATTCTTCTAAATGGCATTCTTTAATCATGATTTAACTGGCAGCCCTTCGTCAGGCCCAGCGTGCTAATAGCAGAGCGGGGGGGATGCATCCGTCCTAATGAAAATTGAAGAGCAGAGGGTATGGATGTTGGAGCGTGACATAGTTCTTTCCCTCTGGTCATTTTCAGACTTCCCCACAATTCTCGCTGTCTAAATCCCCATGTGGCGCGCTCTCAACCGTCGCTCTTCACAGTTTCCAAATGCACAGCACTTGTAAGAACTCTTCAGCCTTTATAGCTTATATGTGGAGGATTTTGAAATTTGCTCAAAGGGTTAAAAAATAGTTCCGCTGAAAATGTAAAATAATTTGTCTCACTGTCATGTCATTCCAAATCTATATGACTTTCTTTCATCAGCAAAACACAAGAGAAGATATTTTGAAAGCTAGTGAATAGGCTATAGCCTGTTAACTGTCACTGTCCGGTAGCGAGGCACTTGGCACGCTTTTTTATTGCCTTTTTTCCCTATCACATATTTTAGTAATCATTAAATTAGGCATCGTTCATAAACTTAAACTCAAAAATCATCCTGTGAAAACCGTTTTGAAATCACGTTGCAGCATTATAATTTTTTTTGCATACTCTGACAGTTTTGCGCAATTAAAGTAATTTAAAGCTGCAGTAGGGAGTTTTGAGAAAATGTTAACTTAGCCTGAAAATTTGAACAAGCACAACTTACAGGTCCCACCCCCTTGCTCTCTGCTGCGCTACAGCCCTCCCTCCACAGCTCCTCCCCCACAGCAGAGCAACACCGGCCGTGAACGCGTGCAGGCTAGTAAACACACCGATGACTGCGGATTGAAAGTTATATGGCACATTCACCAATAGGGACTAAACATCAACAATATGCTTTACATTGACTATGGCCTGCCCATACTTTGACTACAAACTTGGTCCTAAATCTTTATGTTTTTTGCAATACATGTAACTTTATAACGTTGCACTCTTTATACTTCACTCTATACGTTATAAATAGCTTGTAAGATAACGTTAATATAACGGTAACTAATGTTACAGTATGTAAGTAATTATTCTAGCGATATATAATGCTAGATAAGGTGTGCTAGTACATTATTTCAGCAACATGACAAGCCAGTGAATAGCAGGTTTCAATTGTTGCTTAGCAGAGAGAGTGCGTGGCATTTTATCTATATGTTATTATGCGGCTAGAGTTTAGAAACCGAGTCAATTGGCTCTGTCTAATTCTTTCTTCGCTTGTTTATCGTCATCGGTCTTTTTCCTTTTACCTCTTTGTTTTATGAGCAGGTGTCACTCGAGAATCGGCAGTTTAGGCTGTTTCTCCGTCATAAGCACAGCTGCAGCTCGCCGGCAATCTTGAGTTTGAACGACGGTACGCGCTCGCGCTGTGCAAGAGAGGGGTGTGATCAGCGCGTACACGAGCGTGATTGACACTGCTAAGACATTCCTCCTGGCTCTGATTGGTTGTTTCTGACGGGAGCGTTGTATTTCTGCAAATGGCAATAGGACAACTGGGAGGAGCCAGAGGAGCTTGATTTTTACACAGATTATCTGTCTTATATTCTACTGTCAGGACATAATGACAGTTTTAACAAATATGTAAAAAATATTTTTACCTACAGCAGCTTTAAATGATGCTAGTATTTACGCGAATGCTTAACAGCTGAACGCACAGCCTTTCAAAGTATACTCTGTTTGTTTGCTGCTTGACACATGCGCACTAGAAAGCTTCATCCTTGTTCTGTCTTCGCTTTTTCTCTCTAGAAGTTATGAGTGTTAAAAATGTCTTTGTACTTGTTTAAACTAGAGTTACAGTATCTTTACATCACCCTTGAGTAATCTGATTGGTTTTGTGCTAAGCATGGAAAGCATGTATAATGGGCTTGGCCACTGTGCAATTTGTCCCCATTTTACTATGAATTTTGAATTTTGTCTAAAATTCAAAACACTAAATCTGTAACAGTTCCTGTAAATGCACCTCCAACCTATGATTACTCCTTTTTTTCTTTCTTACGCCCGTTTAGCTCCTTTTAGAGCACTAAGCACTCTTTTTCATCCATCGTTGCTTTAAGCAACATCAACCATTTCACTCAACACATTGGCTTTAAAAAAGGGCAATCACCCTAATCCCTCCGATTTCTTTATGTGTGGTGATTTGGAGCTGTTTTTACCAGGTGTTGGCCCAGCAGAAGCGTAATTGCTGAAAGCATGCCACCCGTGGTCTTAATGTGCTGTTAACCTTGTGGTTGGTCAGGCTCTCTCCAGTTGACTCTTGCATTTAAAATGAGGACTTTCTAAATTGCTGCCAGTAAGAGAGATGGTGTTGCCCCAAATGTCACCATGTGCAATATTCATTCCGTCGCAGGGAAATCTCAGCAGAACTCAAACACCATGGAGAAAGCAAAGTTAGCCCTGTCTGGCACAGAGAATGGGCTTTTGTGAGTCAATATGTTTCCGTACGTCTGAATGCCAGTGCATAATTCTCAGAGCATTTCTCTGATTACAGTCATTATTTTTGTTTGTGCAGGGAATGGTCCTCCTTATTTCATAATGGGGGAAAAGGGAAAAACATGGAGATTGTGAAAAACACTCGTTTTTCATCATCATTTTGCAAGCATTTATTTTCTATTTTCTGCTGTCAAGCATTGTGCCTGCTCTGCTGTGTCTCCTTGTAATACCCTGTTAAATGGAGTGTGAGCCGATGGATTTGGCTGGTCATTTTTCCCCATCTGCGGGTATATCCTTTAATCACATTTAAATGGGAGACCGTGTCAGACGTATAATTAAGTACTTTCATATACTTAGTGCCAATGCGGCCTACGCTCCCAGCCAACACTCTAAGAAAGATGAGACAGAGGAAATAAGGAAGTAAGACGAAGTGAAAGAGAGACATAGACAGAGGAAAATATAAGGGTGGAATAGGAGAAGGTCTTGAAATAGAAGCTAGGTTTTAAACACAGTTGGACATAACCTTGTTGGCAGTGTTTTCTCAAATACAGGGATCTCAAAATCAAATCACTAATAGTAAACAAAGTTTAAATAACTTGATGACATTAAAGGCCCAACCAAAATTCAGAAAGTAAAAAACTGCTATAAGGCTGCTTTTGTTTCTGAACTCTTGTTATTCGTTATTCAGCTAAACGGCAGAACAAGGAGTGCATGTAGAGTGTTGTGTGTGAGAGTGAACAAATGTGTGTGTCCTCCGGTCTTCTGTCCAGCATGAGTTGAATAGATGAAGTTTGGCCCCTCTGGCCAGATGGGCTCTATCAAGAGCTCAGTGAACCTAGACTAATACCTGCCCAATATCTGTCTCTCTCTTTCTCCGTCAGACCATAGAAAACTGTGTATGCATTTTGAGGAACCTCTCGTATCGGCTTGCAGCTGAAACGTCTCAGGGACAGCAGATGGGGACGGACGAGCTGGACGGCCTCCTGTGTAGCGACGGCAGCGGGAAGGACGGAGAGACCTCAGGCTGCTGGGGAAAGAAGAAAAAGAAGAAGAAGTTTCAGGACCAGGTGGGCCGTTAAGTGCTGCATTTACAGGCATTTGTAGCTGTGACGTGACCCTTTCCTGCTGACAATAACTCTAACACATTTTGCTTATGAATCAAGGTTCAAAGTAACATGAAAGAGGATCTTTAAAATCAACATGAAATCCAATTGTGCCTTATTTTCTTTAAAGTGCCTCTATTATGCTATTTTTTAGGTTCCTAATTTTGTTTTGAACTACAAACATGGCACTAGAAACAGGATATACAACAAAAGTCCTTACAAGACACGGGGGACATATAACAGACTAGAGATAGGACCTTTATTTCACAGTAAAATGCTTTTCTGCTTTTGAAAGAGAACCGAGCATAAATTAGACATTTCAAAATATGAATAACACAATTAACATTTTCGACACACACCCCTCCTCGCCTCAGAATAATCCCAATTTATGTTTCAGTGAGTTCCCCAAATTACAGATTTACACGCCATCCTTTTATCAATTACTTCCTTTCCAAACGTAACGCTCACCGCCTACACAGAAACACACCGTGAGACAGTGAGTTTCCCCAGGGACTCGCTCTACGCTGATAAATCACGGTGTTTGTGGGCGTCAGACTAAAGGGAGGAGAAAAAAAAAAAAAAACCTTTTTACAGGCAGCTCCTCCATTGCAGAGGAAACTCTTCATTAATCTCACGCAAGAAAAAGCCAGCCGGGATCCTCCGTGCAGACGTGGAGGTGGGAGAGCAGTTGTGTAACACAACTCCCTCTGGAGATGTCCCGATCAGAGAAGCCATAAAACTAATAGCCAGTGATATACTGTAGCCGCTGATAGCTGAATATAATCCTCTATAACTTTGATACTAGCTAAAATAAGACCTGCGTTTGCTGCAAGAAAGAGATGTCCATCACAACACTCTCCAGTCTCTCCCTAACAAGAAGCAGGGAAAATTTTAATGCAGTCAGATTCGAAATAATACATCAAAGCTATTGCTCTGTTGAGATTATGAGCGCATAGACTGTTTTATTAAACATAGTTTGGGGATATTTTGCATTTTCTTTTGCAGTCAAATATTTTTCCCTCATTCATCGCCTCAAAAGTTTGCAGATCTGTTTTAGGATTCAGTCAGATGTGTCTCCTCCAATCAGATTACAGAAAGGAAGGAGATGCAAGGATAGTCTATACCTGTTGTCCTGTAAAAAGAGGGCCATTTTTCCCCATTACCTAAGGTGCCCTCTAGTATCATGTGCCGGAACTTTTCCTCAGCTGAGACGTTCTGAAAGAGGACACCTGGGCCTCCGGGCAACAGAAGGCTAATGTACTCTGTTAAATCATTTATCACTAAATGGCAGTGAGGTAGCCCAGGAAACCAGAGCGTGCCGCCGCGGCTCTGTCGGGGCAGGGCAGTGTTTAGCGGAGCTAATTGACTGAGAGGAGAGAGTATGTAAACCAGAGCAATTTCAACCCACCGAGCACTGATACCCTTCTTTGAGTTTACTCTAAGAAATGGTGCATGGAGTGCTCATTACTCTCAAAGATTACTGACAAGGAAAGGGCGAGAGAACGTTTTTCGACAATTTGAGATGCGGTTTTACGCTCTGATAGTTCAGAAGAAGCATTAGGATCACATTGTCATTTTTAGATTTATCTTCACTCTCATTTTGTGCTGAAAGACAAGCATTTGAGCAGATTTGACTCTTTCAAAAAGACACAAAAATGAGCTAGATTTGCTGAATATAATATTAGTGCTGCACACCATGGCTTAAAATGTGCAATAGTAATGGGTCAAGGACAAATATGGATGTGTGAGATGATGTATTGGCAAAGTTCTTAGAAATGTAATCTTTGTTGGTTTCATACTTTTTTGTATTTCCATAATTATGTACATTATTTTCCATGAAAAAAATGGTCAGATATGTACATTTTCCATGAAAAGTGGTCAAATGTCTAGCCATCTAATAATAAAATATTGGTAACACTTTATTTTAGTGTCTTTAAACATGGTGCATGTTGTAGTTACTATAATAACTATACATTATTATGGGCAATTAACCTTAAACCAAACACTTACCCTAACCCTAGTTAGTGCATAGTTCATTAATATTACTCTGTACTTAAATGTATAATTACACTGGATACCTTAAAATGAAGAGTAGTTGTTTACAAATATCCTGATTTTGTTTGTCATAATTTTCTTAGGGTTATTACATTTTACCTGAAATAACTTCTCTTTTCTATATTTATTAAATAACTATTCTGTTTTTTTTTTCTTGTCAGTTGACAACAAAATGGCTGCTTGAATTTTAGTTACGCACTCACTCTTTGGCAGACAAAAGTTCTCCAAATATCAATGATATTTTAAAATAGAACTACTTTGTTGCTTGTGTTTTTAAATAAATAACAATACAAGTTTTTCTTCCAAGGATTTCAGCCTTTGTCTTTTTCACAGTCTCTGAATAGTTACACCACAGATTGCGTCACCTATATTTTTTTCAGAAATGTAAAACATTTTCATCATAAAATTATTTAATAGATCTGGATAAAAATGAGCTGCATGTGGTTGATCCTGATGCTTTCCTTTTTTATTAATAAAAAATAGATTTAGCAGTTATTGTGTAACACCATATCTACACCAATTGTGACCTTTACAAATCCATTTGTCCTGTTGTCAGATGTAGCGCAAGTGTGTGTGGAGTACTGTACTCCAGAAATAGAATGGAGTATCAGTTTACTTTCGGGGACTCGACCCATCACACCTCGCACACTGATTATAATGGCTTCTATTGTCCGGTGTAGACACGGTGTAAGGCTAAATGAGAGTGAAATGTTTGCATACAGTGAAACCACAGATTATTCCAAGTCTCCTCTCCTCTTCTATTGCGTTCAGCGTATGGAAAGCAGCAGCCTCACGGGGGCTTCTCCACCCTCCAGCAGTTGATTGAACAACAGAGGGGAGATGAAAACAGACTCATTAATAATGAAGGGAGAGTGAGGCTGAGTGCCAGAGCTAGTTTGAGATGCTGAGGTATTTCACAAGTTGCTCTGCCTGAAAGTAGGTCAGCCTGTGAGACCAGCACTTTTCAAACTGACTCACCCACACGCCTCAGAGTCAGCCGAACACAGGCTTAAAGCTCGTCATTCCTGCCCGGGTCTGTGTTTATTCAGGCCCAGGTTTGTCAAGAGATCTGTGTTTGTGTGTATGTGCGCAGGGGGTTACTGTCGACTTTTGTCCTGAACAGAATGACAGTGATTTTATCTCAGGAGATCACCAGGTCGCTGTACTGGATGCCGTAATGTTATTGGTGGCGAAATCTGATAACGAAAGATAAATAAGTCAAACTAAAAAGTGTTTCTTGCCGCTAAAAATGAACACTCGGGAGCTGTTTGAACGGTAATAGAAAACGCAGCAGTGTATCATACATCTCATCATGATGAAGAGAAACAATTATTAATTCATGAATCTGACTCACTCGGAATGCAAACTATTTTTGATGTGGTTATCCTTATATAATTTTTTTATTATATAGATATACACTCATTCAAAAGGTTTTGGGCTCGTTAAGATTTAAGAAATGTATACTTTTATTCATCATGTGACTAAAGATTTGTATAATCTTACAAAAGATTTTTATTCAAATAAATGCTGATTACAGTCAAATAAATTGCATACAAATACATGTTTTGAACTTTCTATTCATCAAAGAATGCTGGGGAACAAATGGTTTCCCAGGTGGAAAGTGGAAAAAACATGTTTCTTCAGCACCATATTAAAATGATTTCTGATGGATCATGTGACACTGAAGACTTGAGTAATGATGCTTAAAATTCAGCATTCCTATCAAAGGAACAAATTAAATTTTAAACATTCATTCAAATAGAAAAGTTATTAAATTCTAAAAAAAAAAGTTTCAAAATATTTTTGTTTTTCCTATACAAATAATGCAGCCTTGGTAAATTTAGAAGACTTCTTTCAGAAACTTTTTAAAAAAACGTACCGACCCCAAACTTTTGAACATTAGCGTATATATAATTCATACAGAACAGTAAAATCCTCTCAGTAACTTCTCAGTCAGATCACATGTTCTTCTCTGGATTCTCATTGATAGTCGAATAGCTGCTCGCTGCAGATTTATGTCAGTGTGAGAACACCCCTTTTAAATGTAAATGGTGAGGGATTTTGTGTGTGTCTTCCTGACTTTGTTGTTTTTCATGTCACACTCTTTGTTTCTGTAGTGGGATGGTGTGGGACCGCTGCCAGATACTGCTGAGCCACCCAAGGGTATTCAGATGCTGTGGCATCCGTCGATAGTAAAGCCCTACCTCACTCTCCTGTCTGAGTGTTCCAACCCGGACACGCTGGAGGGGGCCGCCGGCGCGCTGCAGAACCTGGCTGCCGGGAGTTGGAAGGTAAGCCCTTGGCTCGGTGTGCAACAGATATTGTTGTTTAAAATAGATGAACTGATATTTATGTGTCAGCATTCATCATTGGTGATGAACTGTTGAAATATATGACCATTTACGCCAATTTATTTATTTTTATTCTTAATTATTGGTATCTTTCTGAGTGCAAGCAAATGTAATTGGGGGTATTTAAAGAACTTTTAAAAAATATTAAAATGTTTATTGATTGATTGATTTGCTTATATATATATATATATATATATATATATATATATATATATATATATATATATATATATATATATATATATATATATATATATATATTGTATTGTTAGCAAAAAACATTGGTAAACATTTATAAAAAATAAAAAATATTCTCATAATTCATAGCAACATGCAAAGAACCACTCAAAAAAGCATAGCACATTTTTTTTAGTGAAGGGTATATTCGTTGCTGTCAGAATCTAAATTTATTGAACAGTGTGACAAGAAATGGTGTTATATAGATTTTTTCCTGATCTGAAAGTAGTTGCTTTCATCAGATGTTGGCTTCTGGATCTCCCTCTTGGCTTCCGCTTCTCTCTTTGTTCTCACATCCTTTTTACCGTCTCACAACGACAAAAGCTTGTTTTACCTCTGTTGCTCGAGAGCTCTAATCCACCCGATGTTCTCTGCAAGATCAATACTCTCAGATGGAGACAGATGCAATTGGATTGGATTGGTTTTGAAGTCTCATAACAGGTTTAGACCCCCTTCAAGAAGTTAAATGAAAGTGACGTCCCTACGTCCCCTCTCTACACCTACAGGGCAACAGGTTGTATACGTGTTTGTTGTTGGGTTGAGTTTGTAGGAGAGACAAACGGGAAAGCAAAAGAGGAGGAAGAGACTGTCTGTCTGCTCATTTTGTCCGGTTCAAATAATTGCCGCTCTGTTTGTTCATCTAGAAGAGCTGACATTGAGCCCGGGTTTAATATATGTGAACTAAGCTCTCTGTTTATGTTTTCAAGTTCCTCTTGGACAGTGGGATTAATAAATCCCACGCCCGGAGTTCTAGGAAATAGAAACAAAGCCCTTATGGATATAAAAAAAAAAAAAACGCTTAAGCGTGAAGAATGCTTTGTCGTCAAGAACACATTTTCAATTACATTTTCAAGGATATTTATTTTATTGAATTACTTTTAGCACTGATGCAAGTTGATTTGAACTTAATGACAGATTTACATATCCACACAACTTTATTTCTATTCCATTTCTCTTTTCCTAAATCTAGTAAGCTGCCTCTGTGATATATTTTACCTTAGATTCAATACAATCTCAGCCAATCTGGCTTCCAGCACAACACCACAGAAATAGATACCAAGCGTCAGAAATGAAACAGATTGCTTGTTAGACACCATGTTAGGCAGCATCCTAACTGCAAAGGAAACTCACAAGTGATTGATTTAAAACACTCTACATGTGTATACGTCCTTAAACAACCATGTAGGAAGAGACATCATGGCCATTTTACAGGATGACAATGTCAAGATTCATCAGGCTCTAATTGTGAAAGAATGGTTGGGAGGGAGCTTGAAGAATCATTTTCACATATGAATTGGCAACTCTGAGTCCAAACTTTAAATTCATTGAAAGTCTTTGGGTTGTGCTGGAGGAGGCTTTACAGAGTGCTCGACTCTTGCATTATCAATACAAGATCTTAAACAAAAAATGATGCACCTCGATGGAAATTAATGTTGTGATGTTATTTCCATCGAGAAAGGGTCTCGATCAATTAGGGTTAGAAGAACTATTGCCAAACTTAACATGCTAGAAACATAATAATCCCTGTAATAATGATCCAATCATAGACTCTTAAAAAAAAACAAGTTTTTAATGGTGTTTATATGGTGTTTTTAATATTCTTTAAGACAAACTATGTGCAAATTCATAAGTCAACACCATTGCTGAGTATTTTCTCCTTAAAACTGCAGTGAACCAAAGACAGTCTCAAAAACGCGGTTTGAAATCGCTGGAGTTTCTGACATCACAAACTACCTTGTAACCAATCAGGTCAACGTGTGATCGTCAACAAGTGGATTTCTGAGCATATTCATAGAACAGCGTATACTAAATGAGGCACGGGTGTAGAGTTACATTCAAGCTATTTTAAGGCATGAAGATTTTTTTTCAAGAAAAAAACATGTAAGAAATATGTAATTTTGGTGATCAAAGATGAGTTTTAAGGGATAAAATTATTGACTACAGTGGGACTTTAAGCATTTGCCTATTTAAATTCAAAATGCGGCTTTTTGGCCTGGCAGAAACAGTTATTGTGTTATTGTCTCTGTTTTTCTTATGCACACATACAGAGGTCATCATAAATGAGGAATGTGAGGGGATGCCCTTTGGGTCGTATGCTGCGGTCTCCCCTGTTGCAGCAGAAGTGCCGGGTAGCAAAGAGTCTAATCTGAGCTGACACTCCGTCACTGATAAAGCCTGATCCCACAGCTGGGGTCATACATAGAAAACCTGTGAGAGCAAAAGCTCTGAGCTAGTATTAGTCTTTCACTGTAACCTGGGGAGTGTGATTACACTGTCAGCGGGAAGCTGAATCAGAATGAGACACTTTACAGACATCTGCCCACATGACATATCCAACTATGAAGATGCTCTTCGTGGTCTCCTAAAAACTGCTGATATGTAGAAATGTATATAGTTGGAAAACTGTAATAATATTGTCATACTTAGCAACTTATACCTGTTTATGTGTGTGTCTCCCGTAGTGGTCAGTGTACATCCGTGCGGCGGTGAGGAAAGAGAAGGGTCTGCCCATCCTCGTGGAGCTGCTGAGGATAGACAACGACCGAGTGGTGTGTGCCGTCGCTACCGCACTCAGAAACATGGCCTTGGACATCAGAAATAAAGAGTTAATCGGTACGCTCCTTTTTTTCCCCTCTCTTGACTGTCTTCTTTTATTCACTTTGTTTCAAATGGTTCTGAGCCCTCAGATTTGTAGAGCTCAGGGTTAACAGCTGTGGTCTCTTTGGCTTCTCTGTAATGGAGTCCAGTCTCTTGTGTTAGCCAGTGTGGTAAAGAGGGCCGTTCATAGCTCTCAGCTCAAAGGAAGATAACTGTCATTTTATTATTACACATTTTCCGGCCACTCATCATTTTAAATGGGTTAGGAAGCATCAGGCTGCACATTCTAGGCTTGGGGTACAGCTTTTGTGCAACTGTTTATATATATGCTTTGGATTAGTTTTTTTTTTTTTTTTTTTTTTTGCTGACTTTACTGGACATAGTTTGCAACTCGAATATTTTGCATTGAGCCTTATCTAAAGTTTGTTCAAAAGTATTTGTTTTGGTCTCATAGGTTTTGGGGGGGGTGTGAAGCTGACTTTACTGCCATGCAACTCAAATGGTTTGAGTTTTGCATGGAGGCTACCCAAGTTGTTCCTTTTGAACTGCTTTGTATTTTGTTTGTTTTTTCTTTTGGTTAAGGTTTCATTTGGCTTGTTTTGATATTCTGGTATTACCGAAAATGACAAGCATCGTTTTTTGTTTAGGATGTTTTGTTTATTTTTTTATTGTTTTGTTTCACTGACTTCTGAAAGTGAGTTTTGTGGTTTTGCTTGGGGCCAACTTAAAAAAGAATTGTTCCAATCTAACTGTTTTGATTTTTGCCTTGGCTTTTTGTCTGTTTTTTTGTTTGTTTTTTCCTTGTGTTGGTCAGCTGACTTTACTGACAAGTGATATGCAACTCAAAGGTTTCAGAGGCTATTCAAAGGGTCGCTCCAAATAAAAGTGAGCAACTGTCTAAATCTTATTTGTAACTAAAAACGCAACAGAAAATATCAGTTTCTTGTAAATTGATGTATTTTCATGTTTACCTCAAGTGCTACAAAAAGCAGCCATGCTAAAAATTTAAATAAATATCAAATAATGACCCATGGTTAAAATTGATGCAAATGTTTTATTGGCTACAATAATTTTATGGATTGATTTTGCTGTGTTAATAAGGTAACAATCAGATACAATATACAAGTGTGGGGTGTTCCTAACGCTTATAATGTTCTCACAAAACCCTTCAGAGTGCTCACTTCAAGTGTGCTGCCCTTCAGAGAGAGTAGGGCATAGTGATGCTCACTTTCAATGGAATTCGCCCAATATCTTTTTGAGTGGTACTTCATCACGTTTCCACTGTTTAGAACTAGATTAACATGAAGGAGATGCGTTTAATCGCTTGGCGCTGTGCACCGCATTAGGAAATGCCTCTGAATAGGGAGAACAATGTTTTCACAGTTTTCATTGTCATTGCTGACAAAAAAATGTACATTTTCTGTTTCTGTAAGAATAAGATGCTGGTAGTTTTTCATTGTTTACTCTCAACGAAGAGGTGAAGTGGGTCGAAGTGACTCGTTTAGTATAGTATAATTGTGCCTCCCTCCATGACCATAAACAAGCAACTCATGTGAAACTCATGTGTCATTATTTTTGAGGTTCCTGCGACTGGGATGTGACCTTAGCTTCATACAGAGCTGCTGGCGTTTAGCATTGCACTGCCTCAGAATTACACATATTAACAAGTACATGACAGGATCAGACACTGGGCCCGCTGCGGGTCCCTGTTGTCACATGCTGACCCGCCACATCAGGTGCATAATTAGAGCTTGTTTTCTTTCTTCCTTCATCCCATCTCACACTGATTCACACCATTTGAAATTCTCCCAGTGACATCACCAGCAGACTATTGATCTCACCCGCTAATAAACGTGGTTTCCCTGGCGAGTCTCGCCATCTCCATGGAAACGGCTCCCCAGCCTCGTTCTGCTGCCTCTCTCAGCTCCCAAAACAACTGATGCGCATTTGCCACCTGGAGTCTGCCTAGATTTGCACATCATCCAAAATCATTCAGATCGCATTGTCTTCAATTATACATCGCCACTGAAATGTGCTTCCTGTCTTTGTAGATTTAGCATGTATAGATAATTCCAAAATAAATTGCATGTGATGCACATGTAAATTGCTATTTTTATCAGATCAGAGCTTATAAATAGTGCATTCGGACTCTAAATTGATTCGTATTGACAGAAGTGTGTGCATGTAAACACGGTCTGCGACTGGCGGCTATTCTCACGCTTTGCTTTTATAGACGTTCGACGTGGTCATCCATCAAAAGGTTTTGAGAGCCGTGAGGAATAAAATCAAGCAAGGTCCCTCTTTTTGTATATTCTCCCACAGTCTTGTCTTTTCATCAGTGATGATGTTTGATCACAAAATCTATATTTGAACTATTTTACAAAACTCTTAAACATTTAGCTCAGGGATGGAAACTGGGAGCATGAATTTAATGTAAATAGCCCATTCGGTTATGCCGTTTGATCATGTATTAGATTGAAGATTGATTGTTCGTATAAATGAATTTAACCATCCAGTTTCACAGGATCAAGCTTTATCCTGGAGCTTTGATACTGTATTCTTCTGATAAACTGCACATTGGAAGATTTTTTTTACACAAGGTTAAAAGAGAATGGATTTTGCTGCATTTTAGTTTTATGTGCGCTTTTGAAACTAGGCCCTCAGGTACAGTATAAATGTAATCTCTGTTTCTGCTTTGTTCTTTTCTCTTTTATAATTATTTTTAAGTTACGCTTTATAATAACTTTCATTAATAAATCATTAACAAACATTATATAATGCTTAACAGATCATTAGTTAATATATATTCACAAAGCTTGAAATATGAGATAATGTGCTTGTTAATGTTTACTAATGAACTTATTAAAGTGCCCTATTATGCTATTTTAAAGTTTCCTAATGTTGTTTTGTTGGAGTCTCCTATAACAGGTTTACATGCCTCAAAGGTTAAAAAAAAAAAAACTTATTTGCACATCACCACATTTTCAGTGATTCTCAAACGACTCGTCATATTAATCAATCTCTTTAAATCCCTCCTTTCCGCCAGCTACTCTGCTCTGATTGGCCAGACAGCTCAGTCTGTTGTGATTGGTTTACTGCATACAGCAAAACCTCAGTTTGAGGTACATTATGAGATGTTGCAACTGTAATTCCTCTCCATCAGCATTAACAAGTACATGTCCATCAACAAACCGATTATTTTACTTGTAATCATTTATTTACTGAGTATTTTTCTAATATATTGCGGTGAACACGTGGAAACCGTATCAATAACAATGCATGTATGCAATGTATATATTAGAGCCTGAAGGACTGATGTAACATAAATGTTGGTAAAACAAATCTTGCTCCATGCTTAATCTTTCCTTAAAGTAGTGAGAACGACAGACATTAATAGACAGAGTTTTAGGTAATGGTGGCCCACAACTGATTATCAGAAGTATTTCAGTAATCCATAGCACACATACGTCTGCAAGATGTCTGTTAACCCTCTGGGGTTGTTCGGCCCAAATGGACCCGAAAAATTAAAAAAAAAAAAAAAATTTAAATCATAGCTTCATCGGAATGGTCTGAAATTTGGTGACTTTGTTGGTACTTGGTATATGAACACCCAAAAAAATTGGGGACAGGATTTGAATAATCTAAGTGATTGTAAAATGAAATAGTCACACTTGGGGTGTTCGGGTCCAAATGGACCCCCATAGGAAATGAATGGGAAATTGGCAAAAATGTGAAAATACCGAGTTTTTTTTGTGCGTACAATCTACAAATCAGCCACGATCCAGAAAAAAAGCACACAACAGTGAAGTGGTGAATCTATAAAACATCAAGAGTGCAAAACAGACACATCCACACACACACACACACAAACACACTTTTATACACGTAAACACTAATAAATTCAGATTACATATGCGTTTTCCATTTTTTAAATGCTCAGTTTGTCCACCAGATGGCATCCATCTCATTTCAAAAATTGCTTTCATGAGGCTAGGCTTGACTCTAAAATGAAATACAGCTTTAAAAAAAAATTTAAAAAATATTTTAAAAAAATAATAATTTTCTGTTATATTCAATGGGGGAAAATGGGTCATAATTGTTGCATAATATTATTATAAATCATTAAATTATTTCAAAACACCAAAAAAGAAAAGAAAAAATATTATAAAAAACAAGTAAAAAAAAAAAAGATGATTTCTTTTTTTAAATATGAATCCTGCCCTTTGGGTCCATTTGGACCCGAAGACCCCAAGTGTGACTCTTAAACGAACAACCCCAGAGGGTAGATCACTTCATCTGGAAAGCATCTGCTGTTTACATCTGAAAGACATTTATGAGATGTCAGTTTAACATACAATCTAAATCGTTGCATCGTAAAGACATTTTCTAAATGTCTATTTGACATCTGACAGGAAACGTCAACACTAAAAGCAAACAAGCGAGCAAACACTAAAAAATACGTATTTATTATAAGGGAAACCGGTTCAAACGGTTGACGTTTTTTGATAAATAAACAAGTGAACGTTTTCTCCTGTTGATGTATGATTTAAGGAATATCCTGTTTAATATTTATTGGATTTCCTTGTGAGAGAGAATTTGGGATCTTTTTATAATTTCATATTTTAAAAAATACTGTTACGTCTACATATATATCTCATTAATATTTTAATAACATTTTACATGTTGTTATTAAAAAATATATTATATAATCAAATATGTACTTTTAGTTCAATTATTTTTTTTTAATTTAGATTTATATACAATATCAATGTTTTTTATTTATTTATATATATTACTATTTATGGGCTCTAAGAAATATTTTGTGTATTAGCAGTGAAAAAACCTATGCTAGAATATGTATATTTGTCAGTGGGGTTTATGTGAGTTTCGGTGGCTGAGTTTTAAACATGTTTGTAATCCCTGATGCTGTTTGAGGCTTCAACACACACATCATCACGCGTAACGGGCATGGATGAACACACACACACAAGTTAAGCATAGCATTGGATGAGCAGCAGACTAGTTTGATATGTAATCGGAATGGCTCTCCAAACTTTCAGGTGGCAAATCTTTTCCAGACGTTGAAATAGGAGTGGGCATATACGGACCCTGATGAGACACGTTCTTCAGAGGACTAGCAGACAAAGCTTAGCGGATTTGTTGGAAATGTTTGAAGTTGTGCAGTTTGTTTGAAAACCAGCTTTACTCGGCTTGTTTCGAAGGTCCGACATTTCAGTTGATGGAGAGGGATTTGAAAAGTTCTGATCCATCATTGAAAGTTTCATCCCGGATTTGATGACTGAAAGACTCATATTAGCCGCCCACCTGCAGACAGGATGAGAAAAGAGGGCATGTGCTGAACAGAGTGGCCTTTAGAGAAATAACCGTGTGTGTGTGTGTGTGTGTGTGTGTGTGTGTGTGTGTGTGTGTGTGTGTGTGTGTGTGTGTGTGTGTGTGTGTGTGTGTGTGTGTGTGTGTGTGTGTGTGTGTGTGTGTGTGTGTGTGTGTGTGTGTGTGTGTGCAGCTGTGACCAATCGACGTCCTCTCTCGCTTCAATTTGCAGCCAATCTTCCCATCTCTCACACGCCCCTCATGCATCCGTTTGGTCATTTTTCCATCTTCCCTTCCTTTATCTGTTTTCTCTCTCTTTCATTAGGAGATTGCCAGAGGTGCCTAGGAGCAAAAGAGCTGCTTCATAATAATGACACGAGAAAATCACCACTTTATCTTTTCTGTGGCTAAATCCAGCCATTCAATCTATCTTTCCATCTGTCCCGGCTCCCCCTCCACAAGGTGGCTCTGTTTAAAATTGCATCCATAGGTCTTCAGTAAGATGCTTTTGCTTTTAATCCATTATGACAGGCATCAAAGGCGGAAACAGGGAGTGATATAGAGCTTGAAAGCCACGCTGCCGGATGTTCTCGTCTCCATGGTGGCTGATTTCCAATTTAATTTGCTCCCTAACCTTTAAGAATAATTTTGTTTTAAGGTCTGTCTTCGAATGCCTCGTCTTCTCTTTTATGTCCAAGTCGGTCATTTTCTGCCAGTGGGGTTTGAACCTGCTGTTAGCTTCGTTAAATAAAAAAAACACCCTCTTTGGATCCATTTAAATGTTATTGCAGGATAAAGGCTCACAGAAATGCTGCCCAAAGCCTTTCACAACTGTGTGACATTTCAAACCCAGCCGAGAACCCTCAGGCCTTCATGGAACATTTTACCAACTCTCTTTGAACTCAGACAGAGAATATTAATGCTCTTCATTTTATTCAGATCCGTTTAATATGCCATTTCAGTCATTATGTGCAGTTGTCAACCACCTGTGCGTGTTCTTCCCAGAGAAACAGAGGGATGTTGCTTTCAGCTTAAAGGGATAGTGTAATAAAAATGCTTTCATTATTTACTCATCCGTTATAAGTTCCCTATCGAGGTAACGAGACACCGTGTCGAAAATCGACTCTTTGGGGACGCTCCCTTAGCGTGCGCCTCTGAAGTAAAATGAAACTATTCCAATCCTGATTGGTGTTGCGTCGTGACGTAACATGTGACGGCATAACCGGAAGTATAAAGGTTACGCTGACGCATAGAATGCCAGCTTTCGCTCTTCAGCAAGCGCTCTGTGTTTTGACTGTCTGTCTTATTTGGTGTTGTTTGTGATTCAGTATATATATATATCTAGAATATGGCCAGTGAACAGTTCAAGAGATGTGTGCACCCCTGCCCTCGTTTCATCACGGGTGGGGACACGCATGTTTTATGTGTGAGCTGTTTGGGAGCGCAGCATGCACAAGCAGCTCTTGAGGGAACTGCTTGTGCAGACTGTGAAGCACTGCCTATGAGAGTGCTGCGCTCCTGGCTGGCATGTTTCAATGAGCATGGTCAGGCTCGCGTTACCCATGGTTCCGGTCCCGCGTCTGTTGAGGCAGCGCGGCGATTGAGATCATGGGGTTCGCAGCGGGATCTTGCAGATGAGAATGAGACTGCTGAGGCACTTTCTCATTCTTCGTCTGAGGATCCCGAGCCTACTGTGAGTGGTGCAGAAGCCCGCGTTGCGGCTTCTTCTGCCCGCGATCAGGTCCCGATGCTTGAGCTTCTGCTTCCGAGGAAGTGGACGTGCTCAGCATCGACGCGGACGATCATGAGTTAAACACACCTACACACGCATATGATGAGCTGGTTGAGGTTGTGACTCGTGCTGTGGCCAGACTTAACATCAGCTGGCCACAAGATGATCAGGAAACGCAAGTGAAAAGTAAATTAGACGAGCGTTTCCTGAAGCATAGGTCACAGCCTCAGCGCCGGGATTTGCCTTTTTTCCCCGATCTCCATAAGGAGATTTCGAGATCGTGGGATAAACCATATTCGTCCCGTATCTCCAGCCCCACTGTGGTGGATTATAGTAATATTTTGGGGGCACGGGATATGGGTTATGGGAAGATGCCGATCGTCGAGGAGGCTTTAGCCAGCTATTTATCTCCTGATGCAGCATCTTCCCTGAAAACCCCGGTGCTGCCTAGTAAGCCCTGCAGAGACACATCTAATTTAATAAGCAGGGCTTACATGGCGGCAGGTCGAGCTGGTTCATGCTTGCACACTATGTCGATTTTGCAAGCATACCAGGCAGACCTCCTAAAAGATCTAGACGAGGGGGAGGGGCCAACTCCTGAAGATGTAGCCGAATTACGTAGGGCTACAGATCTGTCTCTCCGGGCTACCAAAGAGACGGCCCGCACTATTGGCCGCTCTATGGCAGCTATGGTGGCCACGGAGAGGCACCTGTGGTTAAATCTTTCAGGTATTAAGGAGAAAGAAAAATCTTTTTTGCTTGATGCACCACTCTCGCCCTCTGGTCTGTTTGGCGACGCCGTTACTTCGGTCGTCGACAGATTTCAGGAAACCAAAAAACAGTCTGCGGCGTTTCAGCAGTTTCTCCCCCGTAAAGCTAAGGCTAAGTCTAAATCGAGTAGGGTGGGGCAAGCGAATCAGCCCCAGCCGACAGCCAGCTCAGCGCACCGCTCAGATCAGAAGGAGAGCGTTTCCTCTAGAGCCCCTCCCCCGGGAGCTTGGCAACAGAGGAAACATTCCCAGCAGAAGCCCTCCAGCCAGAGGGGCGACTTGAGAGACGTCATTCAGGCTAGGAGGGCTTCGGGAAAGAGGTCCTAACTGTAGTGGTAGGGCCTCAGAGGGCTGTCCCCCCCCCCCGCTGCAGAGCTACCGAGGTTGTTCTCGCAGCGGAGTCCTCGAGAAATCGGTGTTGGTATCCCGCCGTCTCTGACGCTTCGGGCCACACCAATTTCCAGCGAACACACACTGTTCCCTTTCGTGTCAAAAAATAAAAAACGAGCTTCTGTTGTGGTCTCAAAAACTGTATCGATTGAATCCTGCCGGTCTCTCGCTTCAGGAAGTCGAGAACAGTGCTCGAAAAACACCCGAGACCAGCCTCGAGAGGCTGGTTCCCTTAGTAGATTTTGTAGAGGCATGGTATCATCTTCCCAACATATCTGCATGGGTCCTGCGTATAATAAAATCAGGGTACAGACTGCAGTTCGGGCACCGCCCCCCCAAATTCTCTGGGGTGGTGCAGACTACAGTGGTTCCAGAGCAGGCTCAGGTGATGGAACAAGAAGTGCAATCTCTGCTGTTAAAGGAGGCCATAGAACGTGTTCCTCTTTCAGACAGGGAGTCCGGATTTTACAGCCGGTACTTTATAGTTCCAAAGAAGGATGGGGGGTTGAGGCCGATTTTAGATCTCAGAGTTTTGAACCGGTCTTTGAGGAGGTTCAAGTTCAAAATGCTTACAATCCCTGTTATCGTGAATCAGATCAGATCCGAGGGCTGGTTTGTCACGATAGATCTAAAGACGCCTATTTTCATGTATCCATCCTTCCATGTCACAGGAGGTTCCTGAGGTTCGCTTTCGGGGGCGAAGCTTACCAATATCGGGTTCTTCCGTTCGACCTAGCACTCTCTCCCCGCACTTTCACCAAATGTATGGATGCAGCTCTTGCTCCACTGAGACTTCAGGGCATCTGCATACTGAATTTTATCGACGACTGGCTCATTCTGGCTCAGTCTCGAGAAATGGCGGTTCGGCATCGAGATGTCGTCCTTGGCCACATTCGGAATTTGGGGTTGAGACTCAACACAAAAAAGAGTGTGTTAGAACCGTCCCAGTGCACAACGTTTCTGGGCGTCGTGTGGAATTCGATTACAATGCGGCCACGCATGTCTCCTGCACGTATCGAGTCCATTCTGGCGATGGTGTCCAGGTTAAAGCTAGGCCAGGCCATCACTGTAAAGCAATTTCAAAGAATGCTGGGCCTCATGGCAGCGGCATCCAACATTATACCTTTGGACCTTCTTCACATGAGGCCCCTCCAGTGGTGGCTGAAAGCCAAGGGGTTATCCCCCAAGGGGAATCCGTTTCGTATGATCAGAGTAACGCGCAGGTGCCTTCGTTCTCTAATAATATGGAAGAAAACTTGGTTCCTGTCCCAAGGGCCAGTGTTGGGAGCGTCATGTCGCCGGAAAATCGTTTCGACAGACGCCTCTCTCACTGGCTGGGGCGCGGTCATGGACGGCCGCTTTTCCAGGGGTCTGTGGCAGGACCATCATCACTCTTGGCACATAAATTGATGTTGGCTGTGTTCAGGGCTCTGAGGAGCTTCCTTCCAGACATCAAAGGTTATCATGTCCTAGTACGTTCGGACAATACATCAGTGGTAGCCTATCTGAACCGACAGGGGGGACTCAGATCGCGCCCTCTATGCAGATTGGCGCATCAGATTATTCTTTGGTCCCAAGGGAAAATACTGTCTATCAGAGCAATGTATCTTCCGGGGGTTCAGAATCAGGGAGCGGACATCCTGTCGAGGCAGGGGCTGAGGCCCGGGGAATGGAAACTTCATCCAGATGTGGTGAAGTTGATATGGGAGAGGTTTGGACCAGCGGAAGTGGATCTATTCGCGTCTCGAGAGACGTCCCACTGCCCACTTTGGTTCTCCCTCTCACATCCAGCCCCACTGGGGTTGGATGCCATGGTACAGGCCTGGCCGAGGCTTCGCCTGTACGCATTTCCCCCGATCGCTCTGCTCCCGGGAGTCCTGGAGAGGGTCCGTCAAGAGGGCATCAGTCTACTTCTGGTTGCCCCAATGTGGCCGACCCGAGTGTGGTTTTCAGACGTGATATCACTCCTGATAGCTCCGCCATGGCAGATTCCTCTGAGGAGGGATCTGTTGTCTCAGGCGGAGGGCACAATCTTTCACCCTCACCCAGAGCTGTGGAAACTGTGGGTCTGGCCTCTGAGGGGGTTCAGTACCTGAATGCTGGTCTATCAGCTGGGGTGGTGTGAAACCATTCTTAGCTCTAGGGCTCCATCTACGAGGAGATTGTATGGCCTCAAGTGGAATGTGTTTGTCACTTGGTGTAGAGAACAGGAGTTAGATCCAGTCAACTGCCCGCTGGCTTCAGTTCTGGAGTTCCTTCAAAATCGTTTCTCTGCGGGTCTCTCCCCTTCCACGCTTAAGGTGTATGTGGCTGCCATTGCGGCTTTCCTCGCACCATTAAGTGATGGGCCTCTGGGGAGGCACCACCTGGTCATTCGTTTTCTCCGTGGTACCTGGAGGATGAGACCGACAACCAGGTCCAGGGTTCCTACCTGGCACCTGGCAGTGGTTCTCGAAGGGTTATCCCTGGCCCCCTTCGAACCCCTTCAGTCGGCTTCGCCTAGGGATCTTACGTTAAAAGTGGTGTTTCTCTTAGCTATTACCTCTCTTAACCCTTTGATGCACAACATGGGTCTAAAAAGACCCGACTGAGTTTTCAGTTTCTATATCTTTGCAAGAAATTAATTTCATCATTCAGTATTCCAGGTATTCTTCAATTAACTTGTTTTAGATCATTAAAAATCCTAATTGAAATTTTTCATTTCTTACTTTTCGAATAAAAATCGCTTTTGTATCGCAACGCTTCTAATGCGCAACATGGGTCTAAAAAGACCCGTATTCATTTCCTATGTTATTTCATGCATGGCTGAGTGTTTCTTTGCTGAATCTTTAAAATATATCTATTTTATCATTTTTTTATTCCAGGTATTCATTAAATATCTTGTTTTTGATTTCCACAAATCATTGTTTCCTTTCTTACTTTATAAACAAACACAGTTTTTGTATTTCTTCATTTTTTTTTTTTTTTTACATACATGGGTCTGAAAAGACCCGTATTCATTTCCTATGTTATTTCAGTGATGGCTGAGTGTTTCTTTGCTGAATCTTTAAAAGACATGTTTTTTTGGTAACACTTTATTTTGATGGTCCCTTTTGAATATTCTGTTGATTGTAACTTTGCAACTACATGTCAACTAACTCTCATTACATATAAGTAACTTTGCAACTACATGTCAACTAACTCTCATTACATGACTATAAGTATCTATGCAACTAAATTTCAACTTATTCTAACCCTAACCCTACCAGTCTATTAATACTCTACTGAGAGTTAGGAGACATGTAGGTGCACCGTTACTTATAGTCAACAGAATGTGTTAAAGGGACCATCAAAATAAAGTGAAACCGTTTTTTTATTTTTTAATTTATTTTTTTCATTCCAGGTCTTCATTAAATATTTTGTTTTTGATTTCCACAAATCATTATGTTAATGTTTCCTTTCTTTCTTTATAAAAAAACACCGTTGTTGTTCTTTTTTATTTCTACATCAATTTTACATGGGTCAAAAATGACCCATATAGAAACCTTTGATATTTGCACATTGTTGCAAGTAGGAACATTTACTGCAGAATACTATTCACCTGCCACACATTTCACAACTCAACACGGCTGCTTTTGTATATTTGATGCAAGTCTTATTTTATTTTAACCACAGAAAATATTTTATATTTTGTAAAAGATGGACATAATATTTGA
Organism: Chrosomus eos; assembly: GCA_036326025.1. Classification (NCBI taxonomy): domain Eukaryota; kingdom Metazoa; phylum Chordata; class Actinopteri; order Cypriniformes; family Leuciscidae; genus Chrosomus; species Chrosomus eos. The sequence goes on from CM070840.1 coordinate 14,487,206, forward strand.
ATATTAGGCTATGCTTTCCTTGACCTTGTAATCCTAGAGAGAAATTACTTGTGAGAAGGAGAAACATGTCCAACACTATTAGCTAAAGCTAGCTGGTGACATATTCTAGCTAATGTTAGCTAAAAAAGATTGTATTTTAAAGCTTATTTACATGTAGAAGGCCTAACAGTACAGATGCCGCTGTACCAGTGTGATTTTATTTTGATTTTTGTATTTTCTTTTATTTGATCACATTCACCACAATTCAATTCAATACAGTTACAATTTCAGTGTTATCAGTTATCTGTGATATGTGAATGCTATGTGAGACAAAGTGGCAAATAAACATTTCAAGTGTTTGTCTAAATGACTGCTAAAATGATTAATTTGACAAAATGTTGTCTTTATTATTTTGTTTTATCATGCTTGATAAGTAAATTCGATATAGTAACACACAACCTAGAAATAAATAAAATAATATTTTTTTTTAAATTGAAAACAAGAAATTTTTAATATTTATAAATCATGGAATTTATAGATCATGGAATATTAAATGCTTAAATAAATTGATCTCAAAAGAAAAAAAACAAGATATTTAATGAATACCTGGAATAACAAATGATAAAATAGATATATTTTAAAGATTCAGCAAAGAAACACTCAGCCATGCATGAAATAACATAGGAAATGAATACGGGTCTTTTTAGACCCATGTTGTGCATTAGAAGGGGTTTCCATAGCTTGCGCATCAAAGGGTTAAGAGGGTGAGAGATCTCCAAGCCCTGGCAGCAACACCAGCTTGCTTGGAGTTTGCCCCTGGCAGAGTTAAAGCCTTTTTGCACCTGAGTCCGGGCTACGTTCCTAAGGTTCCTATGAATACGGCTCGGTCCACAGTCCTTCAGGCATTCCATCCTCCACCTCATGTGTCGGCAGAAGAAGAGAAGCTTCATTTGCTCTGCCCCGTCAGAGCTTTGAGCGTGTACCTCGAGAGGTCCTCTTCTTGGAGGAGGTCAGACCAGTTATTAGTGTGTTTCGGGTCACCTAAGAAGGGGCTCCCGGCATCCAAGCAAACTATTAGTAATTGGATTGTTCAGGCTATTACTTCGGCTTACAAGGTGCGTGGTTTGCCTTCACCTTTAGCTGTTAGAGCTCATTCAACCAGAGGCATGGCTTCCTCTAGGGCCCTCCTTTCGGGAGTGCCTCTTCAGGAGATCTGTGAGGCACCCGGATGGGCTACCCCGCACACTTTTATTAGGTTCTACAGTTTACACCTCCCTAGTACACCTGGCGCACACGTGCTTGCATCCTAGTGAGTGCCTGAATCAGTTTCACTCCAGGACAGGCCTATTCGGTGCGTGGCCTAGTGGGTATTCGTTCCCCAAAGAGTCGATTTTCGACACGATGTCTCGTTACCTCGATAGGGAACGTCTCGGGTTATGACTATAACCCTTGTTCCCTGAGAAGGGAACGAGACACCGTGTCGTTCTGCCACGCCCCTCAAGGCCTTAGAGCGTCTTGCTTCATCGCGAGGCTGGCATTCTATGCGTCAGCGTAACCTTTATACTTCCGGTTATGCCGTCACATGTTACGTCACGACGCAACACCAATCAGGATTGGACTAGTTTCATTTTACTTCAGAGGCGCACGCTAAGGGAGCGTCCCCAAAGAGTCGATTTTCGACACGGTGTCTCGTTCCCTTCTCAGGGATCAAGGGTTATAGTCATAACCCGAGACGTTTTCTTTTAACTTGTCCCCAATGATACTGTAATTGTTTTATCTAAAAAAATATTAAATATATTTATTAAGCAAAACAATATGAAATTAACTTAAGCTAAAAGCTAAAAATAAAGTGAAAAATAAATACATTTTGATGTAAACATAATAATAAAGTATGAGATAAAAATGAAATGAAATAATGAAAATTAAGCTGAAACTAAAGTTCAGCCAAATTCTCTTTTTTAATTTTTCTCCTTCTTTTTTTACCATATTTATATTACAATTTAGTGAAATTATCAATAATGATTATAGTTTAATATATTTGCAATGTGAACAAGTGCACTGCCTTTCAAAACATCAGGGTCAGTAAGATTTTTTTTTAAAGAAATTAATTTTAATATTCTCCAAAGATGCATTCAAATGATCAAAAGTGACAGTAAAGACAAAAAACAAACACAATTCTATTTCAAGTAGATGTTGTTCTTTTGAACTTTTTCATATACATCATACAATCCTGAAAAAATGTATCATGGTTTCCACAAAAATATTTTTATATATTTTAAATATTTTATTTAATATTTAAGAATTATGTGAAACTGAAGACTGAAGAATTTTTAATATATACAAATAGAAAACAGTTATATCACACTGTAATAATATTTCACAATATTGGTGTTTTTAATGTATTTTAAGTAAATGCAGCCTTGGTGAGGATACGAAACTTCATTCAAAAACATTCAAAAATCTCACAGACCTACATTAATATGATACTATATGCATGTTATATTAAGCCAAGCTTAAAATGTAACACTCAAATTCATACAGTATATAACCCTTATAAGTTGAAGACCCCAACTGTATTATATTATTTTATGTGTGAAATTCAAACAGAGATATTTTTTTAAAAATCCGTTCTTGCAACATAGTTTACAACTACAAGTCAAAACTTGTATATTGCTTTTTGCTTAGTTTTTTGTCCTTTCTGGAGCGTGACAGACATGGTCAATCTAAAATATCTACTTATGTGTTATACAGAAAGCAAACAGGTTTGACATTACATAAAGGTGAGGAAATAACACTGAACTTTTCCTGTAATGTCCTTTACAGCGTAGGTCTACTAACTTGGTCGTCGAGAATTTAGTGTACATAAAAGCAGCAATAACTGAAGGGCGCTCTCTCTCTTTGTAAATGCCTGTGTGTGCGTGTGTATTTGTGGAGCTCATGATGGCCCAGGGCCGTGTAGCTGATTGCCTGTTTTGTGGGAGAATGGGCTGTTATGCTGGAGGGTCTGCACTTACCTCTGATTACCACTAAGCCTTCGTATTCCCAAGAGCTCGTAGATGAAGCACTCTAGTGAGTCAAGGTTAGCCTTGAGTCATATACAGTCGCTAGATCTCATCGTCATGTAGCAGAACCGTCCAGCTGAGTCCATAAAGAGACTCTTCATTTATCACGAGGAGTGTGAATGTGTTACTTAAAGCCCTTTTTTACTTCACCAGTGTTGTTTTTCATTCTCATGCTGACTTTGAGATCTCTACATCGGTGTTCAGAATTAAACCTGCCCGAATTGCAGTACTTCATGTTCTTGAAAATCAGCAGCTTAAAGAGTCCGTAGCTCGTGATTACTCGTAATCATGCAATCTTGTGTTTCATTGTGATAAAACTGGACTAAAAATGTCCCACACTTCACCTGTTTCACCTCTTCATGCCACTCTTCCTCTGTGGGATCCTGATCGCGATGTGTGTCCTCCTGAAAAGCTTTTTTTGTCAGATTTGATCCATCAAATCATGTGCTGTAACTTTTCATACACAGTTGTGACATCTTTCTCGTTCAGTCTTTTATACACCAATTACATTTATTGTGACCTTTCAGATTAAACTGTGAAATTTAATTGATTGAATATTGAAAATTGAATGAACGAAGAGATATCACTGATCAATAATTGTAAAAAAAAAAAAACAATTGTATTCAGTAAATATCATATTTTTCCCCCAGTTCGCTGTTCTGAGAAACCTCACATCTCATTGGGTCGTCTCCATATTGCCAGCTCACGCAAGACAAAAGATTTTGCCTGCGGGTACAAGATAAGGAGACACCAATTAACTGGAAGCTTATTGGTGATAAAACGAAGCCCTTCTGCAGTATGCTTCATGTAGAAAATGATGTCTGTGTTTCTTCTTCGGAGACCATTTGGAATTAGCGGAAAGAATTGAACAGCCCTAGATTAATTTCATTAGCTGTGTGCTTCTGTGATAGAATAATAGGGTGCCAGAATGAGAAGGACTCTTCTGTGTTTCAAAGGTCAATTTATTGAGCGTTTGGATGATTAAAGTGGCAAGAAGTCTGGAAAATACTCAGTTGCAAACTATTTCTTGTTCTTATTGAAATTGGATGGCTACTTCACAGAAATATCTTGTAGGCTTGTGTTCGTACACCGGTTTTACCAATAATACAAATTTCTACAATAGCATTTCATGTTTTGTTCTTAGTTAAAATTAGATATCCTCAGAAGCAGCAAAACAACAACAACATGACAAAATGTAGACACTTGAGATCTATGCCTATTGGGTTTCCCTCAAGCTGTTTGCATTTCTCCATTGCAGAATTAAATGTGTGACAGGTAGGCATTTCTAGATTCTAGATCCCCTCAAGTGTAAGCAACAAATATATAATGACATATTTTGACATGGCAGTACCAATATTCTTGTGGTTGAGGTCTGTTGAGATCATTTTAAGCATTAGTCTTCTCTTAAATAATTTTCTCTTTATTTCTTTATCTTTCTATTTATGTCATCAGGGCTGGTTCGTGGATTTTAAAATAGAGGATTTTAATAATAGAAAATTATTATTACTATTAACAGTAAAAAATAAATTTAAAAAAAATTAAAAATTCATCTTTTGACAAATCAACTTAGATAATTAATGTGGTTCAGATAACATCATAATTGAAGTTTCTATTTATTAAACCAATCTCCTTTGTTGTATTAACTCAATTTTTTTATTTCAATGAACTCAAAATTTTAAGGCAACCAGGTAACTTACTTTTTTAAGTCAAACCAACAATATATATATTTTTACAGTGTTTTAAAAATGGCCTTTTGGTCCCTTTTAGACATTAAAGTATACATATAAATTCACTCACCTAGCCTATCGTTTGAAGAAAAATCCATCCTTCTGTCCATTTAAATGTCAAAAAGAGCACGTTCAAAACTTGTATTAAAAGAGCAAGTTCGGCTCTTTAGTGATGCTTGTTACTGACTTTGGTATGTCTTCCTTCACTTTTCATTTGTAGCTGATACTCGAATGTTATCTTGTTAAATTTGTTGGCAATCAAATATTCAATTTCTCTCCATAATAAAGGTAGTTACTATCAGCGGGAGCAGTTCAAACTAATATCATGCAACTTACGTCTCTGCAATGATTGGTTAATATACCAAGGGAGGCTAGCCTCCTCTGCAATGTGTTTTTTTCTCAACACTCTAACCGCTGAATCTAAGATACTCAATGGTGATTGTTACCAACGGAGGAAAAAGTCTCTGGCTATAGATTTGCCTCCCCTTCTCTATCCCCTCAGACTTGCCTTAAAACAGTTTTCCAAAAGGTACGTTTAACACGTTCTGCGAAGAGCAGCGGTGGTTCTGACTTCAGTAATATTTTATGCCATTATACAATGATGAAATAACAAACAAGAAATTCACATTCTGAGACATGAAATGAATAACTGTGAATTTTATAACATTAAATTATCCTTCTCCCATTTGCCACTTCAAAAATGTTTGGTATGTGCCTCCCCTGATGAGCCGCCACTGTCTGTCATATATAATAAAACTATACAAATCTGCCTATAGTAAAAAAAAAACGATCTCACGATTTAACTTTATATCTCACAAATCTCACAGTGTGACTATATCTCGCAATGTGACTTATTATCTTACCATAAGATTTAATAATATTGCTTAATATCCCATAATGTTGCTTTATATCTCACAGTGTGACTTTATATCTCACAGTGTGGCTTTTTATGTAGTCCCCTTCACACATAGTCTTTACTGGTAAATTGCTGTTTAAAGATAGAGTTTAAAGATAATTTCCAATGACTGACATCACAGAATTTACCATAATTTTTGGTGCTGATGTGTGAATGGTCTCTTAACGGTAAAAAGCCAGAACGCCGTTGCTTGTGTGAACAGCATATTTGTGTAATTTACCGGTAAAGTCATTCTTGAAATTTTACATCAATTTACTTGGATTACTGTGTGAAAGGGGCTTATATCAATGTGACATTATATTTCTCAGTGTAACTTTATATCTCACAAAATATTTATCTTTAACTTAATCTCACAATAAGTCTTGTTTACTGTCAACTGTGCCATTTTTTTCAGTTGGTTGTAATTTCAGGGTAAATTACTGCAATCTTTCTTTGTAAGGCATTAAAAGTGTGTTTAAACAAACATTGTATTTGCTGATTTGATATGGCTTCTGTGTGGAGTAAAACCACTCTAGGCAAATTTAACCATATAATTGTCTCATAACGCCATGAGGGGGTGTCCCATACACCACTGGCTGAGGAAGGAGCACTCAACATCCTGTAGCGATCATTGCGCTTGTGATTGCCTGTTAATATCACTTAGTGTATTACACACAAACACATAAACTCAAGAATCATATTCCTTCTCCCACTGGTCAAGTAGTTTTTCAGTCCTGTGTAAGCGTTGACAAGTCCATTTGAATTACACATCCCCTGCTGTTCTGTTAATGTCAGAGTTTTCCCACTTTTTCATATTTCCTTTACTTTGTTCAAATAGCACGAGTCATATATCCGCTCTGCAGTCAGGATAACACCCACTCCATAGAAATCCAGTGATGCTTAAACTGACACATCTGACACTCTTGAATTGTCACAGCTCCTGCATTATTATTCTCTAGATTAAGAATAAGTTGTAGCACAATAGTCTACTGACTGTGAAAAATGTCATCCTGACTATCATAATTACTCCAGTGCTAATCAGCGCATACTCATATGCTCTTTCTGTCAATTTTTTCTCTTTGACTAGGAAAGTACGCCATGCGGGACCTGGTGCACCGGCTCCCGGGCGGGAGTAATGCTAGCGGAAGCAGCGGGGGTACGTTAAACAGCACAGCCGGTAAAACCATGTGCGATGACACCGTTACGGCTATATGCTGCGCCCTACATGAGGTCATCACCAAGAACATGGAGAACGCCAAGGCCTTACGAGACGCCGGTGGCATTGAGAAGCTCATCGGTATTGCTAGGAGTAAAGGAGACAAGTAAGTAGTTTTTGTTTGTTTTTTTGATAAAAGGTCAGCATCTTATCACTAACCACTTGCAATCCGGTCTAACCGTTGTTAAAAACCCTTAAGTGTTCTCTTGCCACTAGGCCATGACTTGTGTTTCCGTGGACCCTGAGGACTGTCAGTTATTTTGTTCTCCATAAACTGTGCTTTGCTCTTGGAGACTTTTTTTTTCCAGCTACACAGTTCCACTTTTATGCCAGCACCTTTTTAAAGAGATGAGTCATTTTATGAGCTTCAAGGCCATATTGTCTACAGATGTTCATATATTTCATATATACATTTGCAGTCACTTACTTGGTGTTTACTGATCTGTATTGAAGAAAAGTAAACTTGGAGTAGGAACACATCCACTTTTGCAGTAGTATACAGAAAAAGCTAATGTTTTATTTGCTGCATCCTTCAGAATAATGCAAAAGGTCACACAACACAAGAGAGGCTTTATGTAGCAGTGATTTTACTGGATTTTACTTGATTTTCTTTGATAAAAACAACTATAACAAAGCCTTGGTACTGGCTTATCACTTTTGTGAATCATCAGGAGATATAAAGATGGGTCCAATTAAGACCGAATTGAAAATCTATATATAAATATAGATGTATTAATATAGACGTGTTCATTTGATATACATGATATGCATGCAACAGGTATTTTTCAGTCAGATTTCAAGTCAACATTCACTCAGAATCTAAACTACATATTTTATAATAGTCATTCATTAGTCTTTTCTTTATGGTGCTTGCTTTTGTCTCTTAGAAACAGTGTGTAGCCAGCCTGACTGTGAGTGAGTGATGACACTTCCTGCTCGAGTCAGGATGCACACTGTCAAAGACATTAATCTGACCCTCATCAAGCTGACACTTCATGCGACTGCTTTATATCCCCCATCAGCTATTCATACTCTTGTGCCCACCCCGTTCAAGCCAATATGGTGATGACAGCTGCTTCCAGTTTCCTGCAGAGAGGTTATCAAAGGGACAAGCCACTCGGGTGCTTGTTTGTCTGGATATAGCACGAATGCAACCGGTTGATTAAGTACCAGCAAATGGCAGCAACCAGTGTGCTCTCTCGTTCTGATGCGCATCAGATTTGATGATTTTTGATTTGGAGCGGATTGATTGGGTGCAGTTCGTGATATGTTTTTAATGCAATGTGCATGGCAAAGCGAAATAATATACTCACTGCTCTTGGCTGGATAAAAATAAGATTTAGCAAAACATAAGCCAAAAAAAAAAAAACGGATGGATGGATGGATGGGACTCTAGAGAGAAGTATTTCGTATTGCTCTATATTAGCCTATTCATTATATTTAGCACTGCCTTATTTAATGTATGTTTAAATAAATTTGTCATGAAAACAAGTTATGACAGCCACTGTGGAAATTATTATATTTTAAAAATGAATTGGGGTAGAAAATTACCTTTATATTTAGATTTAGAAGTTAATGCAAAACCTGCCTTATGTGCAATTTACCGTACATGTTTTTTTTATGTTGATTATTTAAAAATAAATAGCAACTAAATGTAATAATTTGGGCTCTGTTGTTAATTGGAACATTTAATATTATAGTAATGTATAATAAAGGGCTCCCCATTTACAGCATTAGCTAATATGAAAAAAATGATCCTTAAGAACATTTTAATTATAATAGAATTTATTTAAACACACATACACATTTGTTTAAAAAAAAAAACAGTTTAATTTAAAAAAAGAGAAAAAAAGAGGTTTGTATTTAGATTTCTCCGAACCATTTGTGTACCGTTACACCCCTGATAGTTCACAGCGAACCCGACAGTCTTTATGGTATTACTTCAACAAAATGAGGGGTTTAATTTAAGAAATGGCCTGACTCAACTGAAGATTTGAGTGTTAAAATCCATATTAAAAGATGAGGGGATGGACAAATCAAACGTACAGCTCCACCTCTAAGAATGCATTTTGTCATTTATGAGAAGAAATGATGAAGGATGAGCGGCATTCATTTCCTCTATTAAAGTCGTGTTCACTCAAGAACGTCAAAGATTTTCTAACTTCGTTTCAAGTGGCAATTGTAAATTGTTCCATTGTGTCGTTTGAGCTGAAATGGGTTGGCTCGGCTCGGCGAAAGACAAAAGACACAGCTGTTCTATCAATTTGGCTGAAGTCAAACAATTTGTGTCATTTTTGAGAACCAAGAGATTGTTTCTTTTGTTTGTGGTGCATTGTTAATCATTACAAAAGCTGCTGTCCGTGTGAGATGTTTGCACAGAAAACGGAGAAAACACATTCATCTCAGCACTAATGTCCACAGGATTGGATTTTAATTTTCTTGTGTTATGTTTTGCTATTGGCATTTGGATATTTTGTAAACCTTTTACATTAAATTTGCTGGAAAATGTGTTGTTTTAAATGTGTCTCTGTTATGCTCATCTAGATATATTAGAGATTTGGTTTTGAAAGAAGTTTCTTATGCTCACCAAGTCTGTGTTTATTTTGTCAAAGTAATACTGTGAAATATTATTACACTGTAAAATAACAGTTTTCTGTTTTAATATATTTTAAAATATAATGTATTCCCCTGATGGTAAAGCTGAATTTTCAGCATCATTACTCCAGTCTTCAGTGTCACATGATCCTTCAGAAATCATTTGCTGCTCAAGAAACATTTCTTATTATTACCAATGTTGTAAACATTTGTGCTGTGAACATTTTTTCAGGATGTCTTTTTTCAGATTCTTTGATGAATAGAAGTAAAAAGAAAAAGTAAATAAATGTCCTCAATTATTGAACAGTAGTGTATTTTATAAGTAGAAGAGTGTCTAAACCCAATACCTTTTTAATTGCATGTCTTATTTTTATATCTCTAAAAAAAAATTAAAATACATTGATTTTTTTTAATAGATTTTTTGCATTATATATTGTTTAATAATATGTATTTGAATAAATTAGAAGGGTTCAATAAATAATTAAATATCTAATTGAATCAATCTTCCAGTAACATGCTCTCAAAGTTATCAAATGGCTTAATTTTCAAAGTATGTCTGTTATCATCTGGATGCGGACAACAATAATGACAAACAAAATAATGTCTGACTGCTGAAACCATTTCCATTTATTACTGTTAAATCTCCACTTGCCTCTCTCCTCTCTCTCTCTCTCTCTCTCTCTCCTTCCTCTTCTCTCTTCCTCTCTCTCTCTCTTCCTCTCTCTCTCTCTCTCTCCTCTCTCTCTCTCTCTCTCTCTCTCAGACACTCACCTAAAGTGGTAAAGGCAGCATCTCAGGTTCTCAGTAGCATGTGGCAGTACAGAGATCTCCGGAGCCTTTATAAGAAGGTAGGAGACCCGCTTCCACTCACGACATCTGTGTCCCACTTCATCCATCCCAATCTGAGGAATTCATTTAGCATGCTAACTGATCTCCCACTCCCTAACGATTGTGTTAGAACTTTTTGAGAGAATAGTTTGGAAGAAACTGGAGATCCGTTTTTTTTTGTACCCCTCCTCCAAGACAAAGATGCGCAACCCACTGTTTATTCAGCACGACACCTTGTAGCCATCTGCAAACATTAATCCGCAGTGACTAAAGAATGCTCTATTGAGCAGTAACGGCCAGGCTGAAGAGATATTTCCATTCAATAAGCGCTTGTTGCACTTACTATTGTGTGAATCCATTCAGACGTGTCTCTCAGAGATTATTGAGGCAAACTTTGGCCTTGGCTAGCGCTGACTGCATTTACAACGTATTGTATGGTCTGAATAGAATCGCAAATAGATTAATGTGAAGAGACCTTGAAGAGTATGAATGGTACCATATTTTTAATTAACAACAGTCTAATCAAACTGTCTTATTATTTAAATACAAAACCAAATTTTTTAGCTAACTTTTGGGTAACGTTACAACGTCAATTTGACGGCATGTGAAGAAACGAGGACGTTATACATCGATCCTGAACTTTCTAAGCTAAGCATTCAGCGAGCAACGCTTCAAGTTCAGGAAAAAATAAACAAGTTGCGGGCGCAGTATTGTACAAGGTGATTCAAACGCACAATGGACAAAACGGAGCTCAGAGAAGGAACTTTCCATGGTTCGACTTGATGGACGCGTGCTGGGTCACCGTCCCTCTGTTAGTGGCGACTCGCAAGACAATCGGGACACTATTGCAGCCATGGCCGGTGAGTTAATATACATGCTATCTTTCTAACTTAATCAAATAGATAAATTCATAATACCCGCAGAAAGGCGTGTTAGGGGCGGGGTTTAGGGCAGCGCTGCGGGCTACTGGCCCGGCAGTGGAAACGCGGCTAATGTGCTCATAAAACTTAAATTAAGGGTAATTGGAATTAACCTATTAACATGATGCTAGTTTGATTCGAATAGCACATTAACGAGGTCAAACCAAACTAAAATTCTCCCAAAATGAACTAGTATGAGGACGCAAATTTTGGCCCCCTAACAAGCTCTAGAAGCCTCTAGGCTGCGAGAACACACCGTTCCCCTTCACTAAGCAATCTCCGTCCTGACAGATACGATGCTGGGAGGTGAGGAACGTCCCAGACTGAGCTCTGTAATGTGCCGTTTTGCCAACTCTACTCTGAAGAGTAGGTGCTGAAGAATCACAGCCCACGGAGACGGCGACGGCTGCCACGCTGACCTTTAGAGATGAGTAAAAGGCCACGAGCTGACTGCCTGCACCACCGAGATGAGTTTAGAAGTGTGTCTGCAGGAATAGAGCCGTCCCTTCCCCGAACCGCGTCGGAAAAGAGAGCTCAGCGCTGGGCTAATTCACAATGCCTGTTTGAAAATGTCTGTAATGATATGTAATTATGGATGTTTGCGAGTTTACCCTGCTGAGCTCACCGACATCGAAACCAATGTCGAATTAAGAGCTCTAATTTAATGTGCACATACTATTAATTAGCCTCTCTGTCTTTTTTAAAATATTTAGAGGGTTTGACGAAAAGGTAGCATGCGTAGATTATCATGAAAGAGAGTAATTAGAACGCTGATTCCCATTGTGCTAGCTGACTAAACATCTATAAATAATATCGAACAAAAGACCACAGCACTCACAGGTTCAGCAGCGTTGTGTTGGCATGCCGCCTTGAGGCAGGTTATCGAACAGCTGCTTTAGCTGACGCATATAAAGAGATGAGGTCAAGGGCGTGGAGGACAACCGGAGCTATAAGTGCATCATCAGAGAGGCTGAAGTCCTTAAATCTACAGTATTGCTCATTATATACAGTTTCTCGCATTGATTTTGGAGGGATAGAGCCCTCTCGCACCCTTTTCAGGCTGGGTTTGCAAAGATTTTTAAAACCTCCCGCAAACCTAACCTGTTCCCTCCAACCCAGCTGAGCCCTGGAAATGTCACCGGGGATGGTATTAAGCAAAGGGCAGCAAGAAAGAGATTGCTATTATTAACATTTGCAGAGCCCGGTCTCTCATCTCATGAGTGCATAATGACAGTTGTTCCACGTGGATGTGTCTTTCTCCCCCTCCGTTGAAATGAAAGGTGTCAATTTGGATGAGTCGGGCCACCTGAGGCGCGATTCTTCGTGTTTTGGGGTGGTGTGACGGATGGAGCTGAGAGAGAAGAGGGAACACAAGAGAAGCGAAAACAAGAGGTTTGGGAAGCCAGACACCTCCCAAGGCTGTGAACAATGGCCTTGTGCCCAGGAAGCTTCTAGCCTGAATGGGAGGAAATTGTGTTATGTAGTTAAACAGTCTTTAATAATATACTCTGTGTTTAATAATATATTAAGTTCTGTATGTCCAGTATGCTTTATTTTCATTTGGTTCATGTTTTATAAGTTAATTATGAATTAATTCATTTAATTTTTATTTGTTAACATTAGTTAATGTATTAACTAACATGCACTAACCATGAGCAACACATTTGTTACTGTATTTGTTTATATTTTTTAACGTCAGTTTAAAAAAATCCAGCTGTTCATTGTTTGTTCATGTTAGTTCACAGTCCATAATGTTAACAAATACAACTTTTGATTTTAATAATGTATTTTTTAATGTTGAAATTAACATTTACAAAGATTAATAAATGCTGTAGCAGTGCAGTTCAAGTTCATGCTAACTAATAACCTTATTGTAAAGTGTTACCCATTGTTTTATAGTTTTTATTAATTTTGTTGATATTTTATTCTATTTGTGGAAAAGTACTAGGCCTATATATTTTATATACTTATCGCTAAATTATTTGTTTCAATTTAATATAAAAGAATATAAAATATGTTTACTTGAATGATTTATGTTTAAAAAAAAAAGATATAGTTTGTTCATTGCATTTTACTTTTAAAAATTGCAGTCCCAACTTTTTTGGCCAATAATGCATAATATGTATAATTTTGCATTTAATTCATATAAATACTTTGATAGGTACTTAGAGATCTTTGAAGAAGTGCTGGTGGTTCCAGCTCCATCTACTAATAAGGTGTGTGTGTGTTTGTGAGAAAGCCCAGGAGCACTTGGCTTGATTTACTCAGAATGACGTAGAGCTGGACTAAGATGAAGTGAAGTTTTAGCCTGAGAGAAGAGAGAAGTTGCTTATGCCATTGATCTTGAGCCTGAAGCCTCACTCATGTTGTGCTGAGAGGTGTTACATTCAGCCTGGCAGCCTCTTGAGATGCAATTCCACAGTCATCCTTCCCCAACGCTCTCCACGAGGATGTATCAGGGTAGTCAATTGCCTCACCGACCCAAGGGAGCCAACGCAGCAAGAGCAACGCTCCTGGCTCCATCCGCCTCTGGGAGTATAATAATGAGCGCTTGCCATTGGCTTGCTTCAGTGCACACTTCCACACCATAAGGTTTTTTTTTCTGCCTAACTCTTAAGCAGCATCATTGAGTAATCATGGGTAGGCAGGTTGCAATAAATGCCTCATCTTTGCATGGTCTGGTTGGTCTTTTCAGTCCTGTTCTGAGTCACAATCAGTCCTGTAATGATGCTTCATGCATTCAACTGGAATTAACAGAATTAACTGAGGTTTTCGGGGCTATAAGACATGCGTTTATCCAAGTGAATTTACTGCTCAACCTTTTTTACACTTTGAAATCAGTTGCCATAGCGTGAAAATCCATCAATCCAATGCACATTATTTTCTCAGACCTGATAAAGAAGAAAGAAAGGAGTTATGGGACGTAATGAATGCAATAAGATTCTTTAAACACATTGAAACTCAGTCTTGCTTGAATGTATTGTTTTCAAATGGTGGGAACGTCTTCAAAGGAAGTATATCAAGCTTAGTTAGTTCTGGCAGGTCACGTTAGTCAAGCTCGCATAAGCTGACTCTCAGCTGATCCACGTCTACCTATAGGAATACGACGCCTATCACAGCTTCCATATATAAGCACCTTCAGTATTATCAGCAGCTATCGCATTTTTCAGGAGATAATTACCCTCCTCCATCCCCAGCTCCTCCTCTCGTCCAGTCAGGATTTGGCATTCTGATTTCTCTTTGAATCAGACTCATTTCTCGAATGATGTTGTACATTAAAAATATTTACAATGATATCTGCAATACATTTTTGTTGGTTCTGTTTTGTCTATGGGGGGTTATTGCTTCTTTCCCTGCTCTTATCCATGCTAGGCTGCAGTTCTTGCCCAAAAGAGAACTATACCGCCAATCCAAACTGTATCCAATTGTCAATCATCTTTGACGATAGTGGTCCTGACAGAACCATAGGTATTGCACAGCCACCCCAACCACCCATCATCATAAAGTATAAAGGTAAAAGTTCTTTCTCTTGTGGGAACCTGAAATTTCAAGTAATACTTACAACAGTGTGAGTAAAAGAAAATGACAAAGTCCCCTACTGAAGAGGTCTTTAGTCGACAGGCAACAAGTGCCGTTTTTCCCCCCGTTCCTTTCCTCTCTTCACGCTCCTTGGAGCCTTCAAATACCTGTCCAATGTCATTATTTGCAACAGGCACATTAGTTGGAGAGCGGTGTCTCCTTCTGCCAGAGTTTCAGTCGTGTTGGGAAAGTGGGGCAGCTTTGAACTGCACAAAGTTGGAGGGACGGGCCCTTTGATCTATACCTCACCTTTCCAACAAAAGGAATGTCACGGAGGGGCAAATGGGATGTCAAGGGTAGTGTTCTGTGTCCATGTTAAAAAACTTGTTCAGTGGACTGCAGTTTTCAGGCATTCTCCTCGTTTCCTCATAGCCTTATATTTAGCTTGCAAAACTTGTTCATTGACCCATTCTGAGACCTTGTGAGACTTTTGAGTTTTGTAATAGAATTAATTTGTTTCCTCATTGCTTAGCTTTACTTTTATCCTTGCCGTCTGCTCTGCATTTACATAAATGTCCACACGAATCAGCTGTATGAGTCATTTGATCTTTTATTCAGTGAGGGCAAACTTATAATCTCATGCATGCTCGTAATATCTTATACAGCCATCTTAAAGAGTACAGTCATATTTTAAAATTAGGAATGCACAATATATCTGCACAACTTCAGCAGTTGACGTGTCATCGAGCCGGTGGCCAATGGCTTTATTTTCTCTCCTCCATCAGCCTTTCAGGTTGCTTCACTCACACATCAAACTGCTTCCACAAGCACTGACTCCAGATCATCCGTCCATTGATTTCTGAACCTTCATCCGTTCATTGATTTTTGTAATGATTCCACACTAGGAGGTCTTAAACTAAACTGGCAGAACAACAGTGGGCTAATGTAGCGTACATAGATCCTGAAGAAAGCATGTTGTTTTGTGCATTATTGTAGATTTTTCTCTGTCTCTATATTTATTTTCTAGGATGGCTACTCGCAGTATCACTTTGTTGGCTCTGCCTCAACAATAGAGAGAGATAGACAGAGACCGTACTCATCCTCACGCACTCCGTCAGTCTCTCCGGTCCGGACCTCACCTAACAATCGATCAGGTGAGTTTACAAATCTCTTCCTTCACATGTTCTTTTTTTCTTTCTTAACAAAGACAACGTATACATTTTGATCGAAAGTGCTGAAACATTGAGTTACGATGTTGGTGGGCCTGAAGTCTGATTTAACAACTCCAGATCTTTGTGGATTTAAAACAATTACAAATAGTAGCTTGATTCTCTCTCTAACCCCGATAGAATCCTATTAAACTGATGGGGATTTTTCAGTGCATCCTGGGACTCAAGGTTAATGATCCACTCTACTAGTGGGGTTAGTGGATTCATGGCCGGCTGGCTGTGGCTCTAATACCTTTTCCGGTGGACTTAGCATCTCGCTGAAGCAGAAAAGTACTTTTCCTGGATTCAGCCTTTGAGAGGGCCGTTGGCGGCGGAAGTAGAGCAGTATTTCAGGATTTTTAGGACTAATGGGTCTTTAAATGGCTGGAAGGTGAACAGAGTGATGAAATGAAGTTCTTTCTTTCTCAATGAAAAATTTAAGTGTTGTGTTAAATGTTGTATTGAATTCCTTCCCAAGCCGTTCTGTGGCTTATGATTATAGTTTGTGTTATCCTGCAGTTTTAAAGGTTTTTTAATTAAATATAATTGTTAAATAATTATAAATATAAAAAAGTATTATTATATTATATTTTATATATTTTAATTACATGATGTGCCGATTAATTAATCTAATTAATTGCAATTTAATTGCACATCAAATATTAATTTAAAGTCATTATTGTGTTATATGATAAAAGCGTCAAATAGACATTATAAAAAGTAACTTTAGAAAGAAAATTGTGTTTGATTCAACATTGAATTTATTACACATAAACTTTTAGGCTACAACGGCCATATATATATGTTTTTTTTTTTCAGAAGCTGCATCTGAATTTGTATTTTCAATATATTTATAGACCGCAACGGTTTGGTTACCAACATTCATCAAAATATCTTTTATGTTCTACAAAAGAAATCATTAATTTCACAAGAAGATTGTGATTTCATGTATATATATATCCCAAAAAGCAGAACCAGCCAGTAATGATAATTATTGAGTTTGACGAACCTTAACTACTCAATAGTTATTGATTGGACATGTCAGAAAGTAAATATTTGGGGTTCAGTAAATCAGATATAAATATATGGATTCAGTGAGTTCATGCAGTGAAGGATCCTTTAGGCTTTTTGAGTGATTCATGAAAAGATCCAGGTCATAAGAGTTATTCTTTCATTAAACGGATTCATCTAAACACGTTGTTTGTGTGTTTTTACATGCAGACAAAGGTGTGTTGTCTTTGCATTCAATTCAGACTAGCTCACATTTAATGTAAAATGTGATTTATTTTGCCGTGACACTGTGGATTCAGTTGACTAGCGCTATATGAAATTCGACGTAGAGCAGTGCTCGCATGATTGCAACATGCTCTCTGCAGCTTTTTAAATAAATTGATTTGTTTTCTGCTTGTTTTTCTCTGTTGAATCTCTGATGTATCCAGTCATCCACTGGCTTTCAGCTGGTTTCATGCTGTTTTGTTGTCTGCGGGCTTTTCCTCTATGGTTTGAGCTCTGGCGTGTGTCATGAAAATGGTGAACGGTAGATTCTTGCAAGAGATCAAAGCACACATAGTTTAGACCGAGAGAAGGAAGGTTGGAGAGAGAGTGGAAAAGATTTTGTAGGCGTACTGGAGAGTTGCTGTGCTTTTTAGCTCACAGCATCAGAATGTGACGTGTGCTACTCAATTAACATTTCCTGAGATACAGTACATGTAAAGAGCCAAAATAATACAGCAAAAATGGCAAACACTGCAATTATTTCCAATACCATGATGCTTGTTGCAGTATATTAGAGACATGCATTCACTGTGGGGAAAATAATATTTATGTGTACATTTCTGAAAGAGCTTTTCAGTGGCGGCGCCAGAGATTTTCTGTTGCAGGTGCTATGGGGATGCTCAACACTTAATAGACGGTGCTTTGAAATTTGGGCCGATTGTTCGGTTTTGTTGACGGGGGGGGGGGGGGGGGGGGGGGTTGGGGTCAGGGCACATTTACACACACACACGCAAGGTCTCTTGCTCTCTCTGTCTTGCGCGCGCTACACGTTTGGAGCTTAGATTCCGATTACATGCGCTTCATGCGCACACACGCACATTTACACACACACACACGCATTTACACACACACGCAAGGTCTCTCGCTCTCTCTGTCTTGCGCGCGCTACACGTTTGGAGCTTAGATTCCGATTACATGCGCTTCATGCGCACACACGCACATTTACACACACACCACACGCAAGGTCTCTCGCTCTCTCTGTCCGATTACATGCGCTTCATGCGCACACACGCACATTTACACACACACACACGCGCGCATTTACACACACACACGCGCAAGGTCTCTCGCCCTCTCTGTCTTGCGCGCGCTACACGTTTGGAGCTTAGATTCCGGGAGATTTGAACTAATTTGCGGTCATCAGGGAGCCGCTATCTATATACGTGAGACTTGGGATGTCTGCAAACGTTCACCGGGCGCCGCGTCCATTGGCCAAAGAAGATCGCCTGTTTGGGCCTGTTTGGGTTTTTTTAGACTAAATATATATTTTTTAATTATTCTTTAATACCCTTTTTTAACAACACGAAAAAGACTATTCAAATCAAACATGACATTAAAATATAAATATAAAAAAATCACAGACATTTCTTGGGGGTGCTGGGCGGGTGCTATGACTATTATAGGGGGAGCTACAGCACCACCTAGCTCCCCCCTGGCCCGCCACTGGAGCTTTTTAGGCAGCCTTTCTGTTTTGCTAAGCTCTGATTAAAAAAATAATAATAATAAATTGAACAAACTAGCAGGCGATTTTAAAGGGTAACTAAACCCTAAACCCACTTTTTTTAGTTAATGATCTGTAAGAATGGGGTTTTATTAAAGTAACACTAGGTAGTTTTTCAACCTTCATAATATATTTCCAACTCTCTTGTGATGGTACATCGACTTACAATAGGTTGAATGACACGTCTCCCATAGCCTAACCGGGTCTGTAGCGTTTTTAATCGTACTTTTAAACTTCATGGTTCGGGTAGTAACCCGAGCACAAAAAGAACTACAAAATTCGACTGCTTTACGGCATAGGCTACCTCACTTCCCCCAACACGTCCTCACATGCTGTTGGACTTGTAAGTATTGCTTATATTTTATATCACTCGGACAAGCTTTCACTCGTTGATGTGAGCTAAAAAGCACCTGGCGTTCTTGTTGATGAACAAGTCAACTTGCCTCAAGTTACCTCAGTAAACATCTTCGGAGGCTAGCTGTGCTTGTTCGATGTCCGACGACTTGTACCGCGTTGTGTTTATTCCCCAATCGAACTCGTGTAACTGTCTGTCACACGTTCTACCGTCCACAGCATTACTTGATAGACAAAAATAGGAGCATCAAACAGAAACAACTCGCTTACGGGGTGTGAGGCGCACATACAATACAGACTGCCGACAGTTAACAGGGCGCACGCAGCTCTTAAAGGGGACACACCTTATTTCCACTCGTTACAACTTCCACCCAACTGAACAGGGACCGGTATACAGGGTGGAGGGGATCAGGTCGTGAGTGAAGAGACTGCTCTGCGTGAGTGGTATTTACGACAGTAACGTTAAATGCAAGTAGTCCACAGCGACTCTAGGGGTCGTTGTTTGACCAAAACGGAAATCCTACCTAGTGGGGCTTTAATGCTGTTCATTGATTTGAGTAAATTTTTTGACATTTGGGTATAAAGTGTTTTAATTCTACAATATATGGTGTAAAAACATTTGAGTACTGCCGTTTTCAGGTTGAACGGTGGCTACTGCAGTTGAATTTTCCTATTGGATGTTGTGGTACTGCGTGATGTAAGCAGGCACCAGCTCAGCACGCCCTTGCCTACAGAGAGACTCTGGGCTCAGGTGCACTTTACAAATGAAAGGTTGTTTCTTTATTATTGTCTTTTTGATTGGATCTTGGATGCAAACCAACACATACGTTTATTCATAACTGAATAAGTCTGGCTCAAGTGCAGAAACAGCTTCATTGTATGTCAAAAAAAAAAACGCTGTTGTAAAATTAGCTGTGGAAACTTCACAGTCTAATTCTGTATTAATGCACCAAGTTGCAAAGTTGCTTGGCAACCATAAACGTATAGTTATGCCAGACACAAGCAAAGCGTCGTGACATCAAAAAGTGAATCGCTCCCATTATAATCAACAAATACACTGAAAGCGCTCATCTTTGAATTTGCATCATGAAAGCATTCATCACACAGTTTGCAGAGTAGATTATGGTTTTGTGCATGGTGCGTGTGTGAATATAGACTACTAACTAATAAAACATGTTGCGATCCTTTTTACTTTATTCCTTAGTGTATTCATTTTCATTTAAGAATGATAGAGTGATTACAATATCAACTGACCTCACATTAAAATACACACAGATCAATGTGTGACTGAGGCTGTTGCTCAGTGAAGTTGGAGCTCTGCCTGGTCACTGCAGCCACATCAAGGAGTTTGGCATGAACTTCAATGCAGTTGACATGTTTTTGCTCACATTTTGCTCACTTTTATAATTTAATCATTAAGCATGGAGGTGATGCTTCCAATGCCACCAGACAAGGCCTTCCAAAATGCTTTTATGGGATGCCAGACCCTAAGTACACAGCAACCAAGATGTAGCGTTGCCAGCTATTACTGTATTACACATTGAGGGCAGATTACTCAAGAGTTCTTTGTTAATATTATTAGAGTATAACTGAGTCCATTCCTGGTTTTTAAGTGGAAATATAAAATACTAATTGTATCTTTAGTGGACCACAGGAGCCAGCAAGCAATGTGCAAAATATATGCAATGAAATACAATATATGATGTAGCTAAGTTTCTTGAGTGTTTGCCCCTCATGTTACATTTCTGAGAAATAAGGGCAAGGTTGGCCAAATTGTTGCTTTCCTTTGTCCTTTTGTACCTTATGTGACAGTTGGTCAAGTTAACTAACATTCAACAAATGGTTAATGTCCGTTACAATAAAAATTGAATGATTTAAAAGGAATTCACTTGCATTTGAGTGAGATTCATTGACAATGATGGTTGATTTTGCAAACTGTTGTGCATATTAGCTGGTATATCAAGACATATTTCTCACAGAATCTAGTATTTGTTAGTGTTGTAGGCAAGTAGATATACGTGATATAAGTGTAGCAATAGCAATAATGTTCCGCTCTTGATGCCTGTGGAGCTCAGACACAAAAGCCCTCTCGCCAGCAGAAATCACTAGAATCTGCTGTGGAGCACATCTCTTCACAATATCAGTTTTTCTTGCATGTCCTTCGAAACATATTGTTTTCATTTTCTACCATTAAGGTCATCAACTGTTTTGAAAAGTCAATGCTTTACCTGAAGAAAATCAAATCAGCACGAACTACACATTGAGTTAAATGCATCAGTACAGATTTCCTGCAAAACTGTGTTGCGTGTTTCTCAGAATCAATATTCGCGAGGTTTATGGAAACATGACCGGAGCCTTTGAGAGTTTCCACGCTTGTTGACTCAGTAACAGCCGGAGCTTCTCGATATTTAAGACTGATAATCAGCCATGTGCATATTTTTGCAAAATGATGCATTGTTGAGGAGCAATTATTAGATTAGGAGTAATATCAAGGCAGTTTAGAGGAGGCTAAATCACTTGCAGATATAATCTGATTATGGGTTTGAAATAATTAGCATACTAATCTTTCTCTTGGCCATTGTGGGTAGAGTGGTGCTTAAAGCTATTATGTTTTTTATTGGTGAAAACTGGAGTCTGTTTATAAAAGAGCGCGTGTATATGAGCCGGTTTATGTGTTTTGGTCAGGGCTGATCTGTGTGTGTGTGTGTGTGTGTGTGTGTGTGTGTGTGTGTGTGTGTGTGTGTGGTGTGTGTGTGTGTGTGTGTGTGTGTGTGTGTGTGTGTGTGTGTGTGTGTGTGTGTGTGTGTGTGTGTGTGTGTGTGTGTGTGTGTGTGTACGTGGGTGTGTCTAAATACCTCTGTGCTGGCCAAAGAGGTCTTCCGTGCCCGTGAGCCCTCGGGTAGCTGTGTGCTTTGGAGATAGTGCCGCTGCCCGGGATCCAGGGATCCAGGCTCTATCAGACCAGGCTGTAGGAGGGCCGGAGGGGGAGTGGCGCTGATCCGGTTAGAGCATTGAGGCTGGAAGGGATTTTTAGACACAGAGGGAAGACTCATTCCCGATCTCTGTGACCTTCATACAGATGTTCTGAACGACCTGACTATACTTCAAGTGAGTTAGATAAAACAAGAGGTAACACTTTAGGTTTAGGGTTCTATTAACTATTAACTGACTGTTTATTACTACTTATAAAGCACATATTAATGCCTTAATCTGCATGACCATATTCTACATCCCTTTATCCTGATTCCTACCCAATACCTAAACTTAAAAATTGACCTTACTAACTTTTAAAAAGCATTATTTAGGAGTTAATTGAGGCAAAAGTAATAGTGAGAATTGGACCCAATAAACTAAAGTGTCACCAAACAAAAATTCTGCC
This sequence comes from Chrosomus eos, assembly GCA_036326025.1. Taxonomy (NCBI): domain Eukaryota; kingdom Metazoa; phylum Chordata; class Actinopteri; order Cypriniformes; family Leuciscidae; genus Chrosomus; species Chrosomus eos. The sequence goes on from CM070840.1 coordinate 14,509,664, forward strand.
TTTATATGTCTAAAGAAATGGAGGCGATGTATAGTTGTGATGTATTTTAATTAACTTGTGCACATTACTAGCATTCTCAAAGTCTGTGGCGTTTTCAGAGATGAGCAATTTGTCGGTCCACACAATGGGATGTGACACAATCACAGCCAATGAGGAGCGGGGCCACCCGACCATATAGCAGCGTTCTTATAACCACTCAAAATTGTACCTTCACAATTTTCTGTTGTGCCTTGACTTTTTTTTTTTCTTTTTTTTTCAGAGAATGGCATTTCAAGGACAAATATAGTGTGTTTTGTGTGATTTATTGTTTCACGTGGCTTTAGAAAGCGGGGTAGATTGGAGCTGGCTGTTGAAGACCTGTTGGAAACGTCCTTCATGCTGTCAGGCTAAACTGCACTAATGATGAATAATGATGCACATCTCTGCGTGTCCAGACTCGTACAGGCAGGAAACGGTGAACAAAGTCAGTAAGAAACAGAGAGAGACAAAATAAACAAACTGAGGGTGGGGGCAGGGGGAGCAGAGAAAGTTCAAGTTGGTTACACCAAAATGAGAATAGGCAAACAGAAAAACAACAGCTAAAAGAAAGAGAAAGCTACAAAGTGTGAAATCAGGCCAGCGTGTCTCCAGATGCTCAGTAAGAAGGGTTTGTGTGATTATTTGGATTGCAGCCAGCGCCCCCGCCTCACCCAGAGAGATGATCAGCCTCAAGGACAGGAAGAGCGACTACGACTCCACTGCAACCAACGCCGGTTACCATGGAAACAAAGGAGAGCACACCTCCAGAAAAGACACAATGGCAGGTGGGTCTAACTTTAAGAGGAGGAAGAGACTTAAGAGAGTTTGAAGCACTTAACAGCAAGTAAACTATATAGACACTTACAGAACTGAAGGTTGCACTTTCTTTTCTGAGCTTTTTATGGGAAATGAAGTTTCCCAAAAAAAGACATTTTTTCCAACTGCTGCTGCAGAATGTGAAATTTTACACCAGATAATAGTAATGATATGTTTAAAATAATTCAGCTTAATTCAAAATTAAGCAACATAGTAAACATCACAGTGGTTTTATATCCATGAATGAATCGATTTAAAACTATCAACAAAATCTATGCGAGTCATTTGTTTTAAGTCATATATATATAATTAGGTAAATATTGCCATTTATGTCTGTGTATTGTTATATTGGTGCAAATGATATCGATATTGATGTATAGTAATGTTAATATATTAATATGTATTACTTTTAATACTGTAAATATTTAGCTGAGTGCAATAATTGTAGTAAGACTGATGTAAGATCCATTATTGTGTATCAAAATATGTCACATAATATGAGATAGATAGATAAATTTGAGGTCATAGCTGGCAACACGTCATAGGGTGTGTGTGCACGCGTATACGACCTATCATATCCCTCACTTTAAATAAAAATCCCAGATTTCCTAGCTACATCCCTGCCAGCGCATCTTATAAAAGGTTGGGTTTGTTTCACTGTCAAGGAGTACAATTTCCAAAAATGTTCATAGTCGTTTAATGCTTTATTTATTTAATTAAAAAAAAACACTAAAACATTCTCTGCACATTCAGACTCTCTCTTTCATCCCGCAGTTCAAACCTCCTGTGGAACATCCACATTGTTCCGGAACTCGTACGAGACTTCAAATGACGAGATCAAACACAACCAGGTGAGCGATGAATCAGCCTGAACGACCCAACTAACCAGGGTCAAACATGTGAGATGTGTCTCTGACTGTGGAAACCCTTCCTAAAATCAGACACCATTTACATTTACTACAACTGTTATGCGGTTATGTGAGGATAAGTCATTAGCGCATGTTTTCAACACAAGGCAGCTGTCTATCTACCAATCCAGAACTGTGTTGGCAAACAAAAGCATGAAGATGTATTCATCCTTGCATAGACCTGTCAGATGTTGTTTATTTGACTTTGTGACTCGGCATGCTATGCTAAAGAATAGCAATATGCTTCCAAGTGATGAAGTATATTTGGCACTTTGGCCATATAGAAGATATATTACGTCTACTTGACAAGTTTCATAATAGTACATTTTCAGATTTCATAGGGATAAAGTTTGCCAGATGTCCCTGGCACACTTCTGAAATACAGCGTATGTTGAGCTAGTCGAGAGTAATGCTTTCCCAGACGAGCAGCTGTGAGGAGGCTGGGTGCCGATAAGCCTGGCTTCCACATGGATCTTTCTTTCTGTAGCTGGAGAGCATTCAGCTCTGCATCTTTTTCAATTAGTAACATCTCATTTTCTGCTTCGAGTCTCTCTGTTATCCGAAGCAGCTCTGAATGGACTGAATAACTTGGATTTAAAGGGTTAGTTCACTCAAAAATGAACAGTTTGTGATCATTTACCAACTTATGTGGTTCCAAACTTTAGCACGGCTTGCTGACTTCAATGGAGAACAAAAAGAAAACATTATGAAGAATGCAAAATGTTATATTAGATCTCGTGTGTACGTCTGCATATGAAAAAAAAGGTCAGTGTGAACTTTCCCCTGTGTTTCACTGAATAAGGAAAGTCATATAAGTTTGGAATGACGTAAGAATGAGTATATGACAGAATGTACATTTTTGATTTAATTAACAAACTCAATCAGGTATAAAGATTCAACAGGGCAAGATTTTTTTTCTGCTTGCTAGGTTGGGACAGTAGTTCACATTTGAACTTATGCATAGATTTTTACTTAACTTTTTATTGTTCAAATGAATAATTTGTAGTGCTGTCAAATCGATAAATCTAACAAAAAAAAATATAAATATAGTGTTTGTGGGTGTGTGTGTGTGTGTGGGTGGGTGTATATATGTGTGTACTGTATATAGCCTACGTGTATATATATGTGTGTGTGTGTGTGTGTCTGTGTGTATACATATAATGTATATATACACATGTACATATATATACATACATGCACATATATATATATATATATATATATACACACATATTTGTTAAATGTGATTAATCACGATTAATCGCTTTGACAGCACTAATAATTTTACATTTCTAATTGTGAATGTATATTTGTATTATTTATTACATATTTTATACATTTATTTAACAAATATTTTTATATGTATTATTATTATGCATTTTTCACACACTTTTTTATATATTAAATATTATGTTTTTTTTACAAAGACATGCAATAATAGCTGTAAATTACTGTTATAAGTATATTTTAAAAAAGCAAAGACAGCAGTAAATTCATAAATACATATGTCATTCTTGCGATTTTAAGTAACTCTTACTTTTTATTAAAATAGTATGTGTTCTTCTGTAAGGGGATTTTACAGGTAAAGACCCAGAACCAGATATGACGAATGAAGAATTCTAATAAATTAAAGAAAAGATTTAGTGAAGATAGTTTGCAGTTTCATCAGCACAAGTGAGCTTCAAGACTCACACAGGAGTTCGTAGGCCACAGCAATTATACCATTCACCAAGGCCTAAGCTACGTCCTTGCTTCAGGTTGCAGTTTCTGATTGGCTAAGAACACATATAGTCTTAGCAAATTTCCACACATGGATAGATAGGAGAGTATGTCGCCATTAGTCAAGATAGTTGTCACAGGATTCCTAGATTTAGGTCTGCGGTGACCTCGGATGTCGGAGAAAGGCGTCTTCGGGTCTGTTGTTGCAAGCCGAAGTGTCCCATAGCTCCTATACAGGACCTGCACCAAACATCCAACGCACACACAAAACCACTAGGGAATCGCAGTTTCTCCAAGGTCGAAGAGGGCCTGAGCTAACTATCATCAGGACAAACAACCAAAACACACTGATAATACATTCCCTCCTCATGAAGAAGTACAGATACTATACTATATGTAATTTTCAACCCATTTTTACTGATGCTAGCAAGACTATCACAAGTCACTCTTGCAAGTTTAACAAAAACTCAAAAATAGTTTTACCTAGCTGACGAGTTTGACAAGTTGACAAGTAGATTTGCACCCAAATGTCACAGAAAACTAAATGTTGATGTTTGCAAGGCATAAAAATACCTGTACATTATCAAAAATATTATATAGCCAGCACACCAGCTCGGAATAGAGGAAAAGGCAGCTGACTTTTCCTTCGAAATATAAGACTCGGGCCCCTGGACGGTTCTGTTGAACAACTTCACTCACAAATGCTTCTTTCTTCTCAGGTCCCAGTGCCTCCCGCACCACAGGAGCCCCCGCACAAGGACTACGAGGCCTATCCCATCTATCAAAACTCCACTAGGAACTTTGAGGAGCCATTTTTTGAGGATCAGGTCCATCGCCCCCCTCCCGCCACCGATCTGAATATGCACCTGGGACTCAAGTCCACCGGGAACTACGTGGACTTCTACTCCGCCGCCCGGCCCTATAGCGAACTCAACTACGAAACGAGTCACTACCCCGCGTCCCCCGACTCTTGGGTTTAGGACTTGGAGCCTCGCAGATGTGGACGGGAAACTGCATGTGCATGCGTGTCACAAAACATTTTTCAGAGAGTTTTGTTTGTCTAAGTTCCACGGTGAAAATGAGTGAGGAAAAAAAAAGAAAGCGAAAGAGAAAAGAAGGCCTTGACAGAGAAAGAATGCGTGTGAGATGAGAAAGAGCACGTACTATGAAAGAGAAAAGAAAGCTTAAGCTTTGGTGTAGAAAGTGGGTTTGTATTGAAAGGTATTTGAAAGGTGTAAAGGGAAAAAATAAGTATAGTAGAAGGCGAAGTGTGTAAGCACAAGAAAATTAAGTTTGTAAAACGGGCTATGGGAACAGCTTTTCACCTTTTTCTAAACTTTCTTTTGACGTCACGGTGGATCAAATGCTTTTTTTCTAACATTTTCCCCCTCTATTTTTATTTGATCTTTTTTAATTTGATGTAAAGTGTTTAGAGATGCATTACACAAGTGCATTGTGTTAATTACACAGACCACTCGGTTCTTCCTGTGGCTTTAGGTATTTGTTTTAGAGTACAAAGAAAAAGACAAAAAAAAGTCCTTGGAGAGATGTATTAACCTTCAATGTCCCTTTCCCAAAATTTCATTCGAAGAGCAAGGATGTATATGCCAGTATCGTTCATTCTGAAAATGTGAATATGTCTGTGGCAACTAAAAACAAAAAGCAGATGAAGACCGGAGCATCATTCCACTCTCCTCTCCTCGTCGATGAAGTGCTTTCTCACTGCCTACAAAAATAGATGTAGATTTTTGACATAGATTCTTTTTTTATTGCACTTTTTTCTTTCTTGATGACTTGGTGTGGAATAAAAATAAATGCGGCTACTTATCATGCATACTTGCAGGAAAACTGCCTGTTTTAGACCGTGATCTCAGTTTTCTGTGCTAAATGACTGTGCCAAATTTTCAAATCTCTTCAATCAGCACTGAAGACATTTGTTTGTTTTTTTTAGGTTTTTTAGTTATTAATTTCTTCGATTTGTACATGCATTTTTTTTTTGTTTGTTCATAAGTGTGTTTTACTGGAATTAAGCGACGTCTAGAAAACACTGGAATACTACCAGGAGGGCAAAACTTAACTTTGCAAGCTTAATTCCCTCCAAAGATGTACAAAAAAAACCTGTCTTTCAATGTTAGTTGAGTGTGTGCTGTACGTCGGTCAGTGTTTGATATGAGAAGCTTTGTTTCTGACAGGTTGCTTCTACTGTTTGACTTGACAAGAGATGATGAACTGCTTCACTGAGATGTTAATAGAGAATGATAAATATATAAATATGAATATAAATATAGATCTATATAATTTTTATGTGCAGATGTCAGTGTCACTGAAAGCAACAAACCCGAAAAGACGAGCATAAAAAAAAGAAAAACAATTCTGCATACCTTCATGTTCTGATTCCAACAGAGAAAAGAGAAAATGAAACTTGAAATGTTGACCTGGTCCCAGTTGTGTTGTTACCAAGCTACATAAATAATCACGCTGGATTTGGATTATGTTCTGATGTCAGGACAATAAATTACTCTTTGCGATTTGAAGCTGTGTTCTTATGTCCACTAGACTTGCCATGATATTCACACCCTTTCTTCGCGTTCAAACCAGTTACACCAGTATTACCGCTAGGGGTGCTATGGGGTAGGTTTCGCTACACTTTAGCACAAGGCAGTAGCCGCATTTCCATTACCCTTTAAAGCTACACTGTGTAACTTTTTTAGTTTATTCTTAGCTAAAAACTCTTAGTTCTTTCAAAAATATATGTGCTCATTAATGTATATTTACTTCGTTCAAGTAATAAAGTATTCTCGTGAGTGTATAATATGCCATTGAAAATACATACGGGTAAGGGGTTCTAATGTCGGTCGCCATGTTTGCCCCTCCATCTTGAGAGTACATTAGCCAAAGAGGGACATCAAGCTTCGCCTTTCGCGTTTTAACCACTCGATGGCACCGTGTCGAGGAGGTCGTACTGGAAGCCATGTTAATCTTGGACTCCATTGGCCACCGTAGGAGTTAAAACGAAATCGAAATTGAGAGGAACAGAAACTAATATTCACTGGATGGTCATATACCTTTTCACCGCTAGATGGGGGTAAAAATCACACAGTGTAGCTTTAAATTGCGCGGATTGAAAAATACGACCAATGGAAACACGTCAATTTCGCAAAAACTTCCATATATCACAAAAAAGCTTTTATGCTTATATGAGGTGGCTTTTCAGGTAATTCGGAAAAGGAAAATTTTGCAAACCTGCAATGGAAACAGTTTTTTTTCTCATTTACATGTTACCTGGCGTAAACGTCGATCATTCTTTAAAGACGAGGGTGTTGAGGGTGACCATATTTTAGTTTTCAGAAAACAGGACGGGGGCGTGGTTGTTGGGCGTGGTGTGATTTTTGGGGAGGTGTGGTTAAGGGCTGGGGGCGTGGTTTGGGGGAGAATGCATCAAAAAATACTTGACAAATGCATTCACAACCTTGCAACTATGTTATTGTACTTTAATACATAAAGTAATACATCCATTCCATTCAATGTTTGGCCCGCAACAATAGAATACTATTTTAAAAAAAGTTTAGCTTTTAACACCTTTTACATTATTTATTTTCATGGCCATAGCATAGGTTAAAAATCTACTACTAAAATAAAATAAAAAATCTACTACACTATTTCAGTAAAAAAAAAAAATTTGAATCCTCCTGATGTTCTCTACGGATCCTGACCGAAACGAAAACACAGGAATTTTCTCTGTAAATCGTCTGTGAATTAACATTTGGGCTTTTTTCTTTTCTTTTTTTTTACGCTGTTAGTTAGCTACTTACATCTTACCTCGCACTTGACCGTAAACTGAAGCGTCACGCTGCAAAAATTCTGTGAACGTGTAAAGTCCGCCTACTTTGATTTGATTGGTCATTTCAAATATTCTGACATTGACAAGCAGTGACAGACCAATGAGGCTGCGATGAACACACACACACACACACACACGACACAGGCCTCTGTATTCTGACGTGCTCTGTGCTTGACGCTGCGGATTGAGGAACGCGCTGATTATAACAAGAGGGGGTGAAGCCAAAGTCATATGTTTTGTGTGCAAAGGCAAGCGTGTATTTAAAGTACACGCTACACAATGAAAAATAATGAAAACCAGGACATTTCATCACTTTTTAAAAACAGACAGGACGGCCAGGACAGGACGTGAAAGCATGTCCTAGGAAAACAGGACGTTTGGTCACCCTAGGTATGTGGGTAGAAGACGAGACAGTGTTCTTTGTTAAACTCATAAAAGACAAAAGTATCACGGGAATACGGGATTCTAAACAACAAAGAAATACCACAAATGAAAGCAGATAGAAGGGAGAAACACCTCATACGTGGGCTTTCCATGCCATTCATCCTTGGATAACACACCTACGTCTTCTTCGGTTAAATTAATAAAGGATAGTGCGGTGGTTGCGATGTACGTAAACCTACCAACATCCGTTGCCATGATTTCTGGAATGACGAGAGGACAAAATTACGTTTTAGTCGCATAACATCGGTTAATGGAAACGCTGTCATTTCGCAATCGTTTATCGACATTTAGAAAATATCGCAAAAGTTTTGCGCAAATCTGTACTGGAAATGCGGCTAGTGTGATTCTAGTGTGATTTGTTTGTTTCATTTATCTTAACTAAAATGAAACAAAAAATAAAGAACATTAAATATTTTTTTATGTGCACACTTAAAGGATTAGTTAAACTATTTAGGATTAGTGTCCCTTTGCAATCAATATACACAGCAGCAGATTTCTTCCCATCACTCAAAGCGATGTGACATCGCGAAAGTGCCCACTCCTTGGAAGACCACAAGTGTTTAGGGGGCCATTTGGGACAGGGCCTACTTCAGGCATTTTGAAGTGCGCATACAATGGACACTTTACTATCCCATGAGGCTACAGGAGAGGATTTGTGAATGACAGTGAAGCAACGCAACTGATGCTGGAAGGTCACATGACAATCACAGCATGGCGGATGTAGTATGTCCAGATTACATTACTACACACATTAATCTTATATAGAACATTCTTTATAGCAGTTGAAAAATAAGTACTTAAGTACTCAAGAGAGTATGCGATTTCGGACGCAATCCCTGAAATGCCTCGATTATATGCTTGAGTTTCTTTGGGGAACTTACACGTCACAATATTCCTCATTTAAATAATTCACGCCCAAGGCTTACACAAAAAAAGGGGGCGAGGAATGGTTGAGTTGCGTTAGTAGTATGTTGAAACTCACAGTTATGGTAAGGGCGTGACATTTCCGAAACGCTCTCAAAGTGGTTGACCAATCACAACACACTGGTCCGGCTGACTAATCAGGTTCTTTTCAAAAGAAGGGGCTTCATCAAGACAGGAACTAAACCAAGTGTTACTGACAGACTGGGAAGAGAGGTGCTGCAACAATACAAGATATTAAAAATAGTGTGTTTATCAGAATGAATGAAATGCATGAATGCCTATTCTACAAGACCTCAAAAACAAAATCAAAATTTAGTGAAAGGGCATACTAGATCCTATTTAATGTGGTTTTGTGTTGAGTAATGTGTTTTATATATTCATAACAGCAAATGTCTTTTAAACATTTGGAGACTGACCAAGTAGGATTACCCACAATTCCTTTTATTGATCCACTCCTCCACCACTTCCAGTCGGGTGCGGGATTGTCAGATCCGCAGCCATCCGAATGCTCTATCACCGTGATGAAAGAGACTACGGAGTGTTCCCTAGGAAACAGGAAAACAGAAAGCAGGAGATGCTGGTGTTGAATCCTTCCCATAATCCAAAGCTCAGTGGAGAGCACAGTTTCAGAGCATTACATCCCCAGCAGGCTTTGCATGGTGTACAACAGGGGTCTTTTGCGCCGATTTAGGCTACCGAACAATTCGCACATGGGCACACAGATGTGAAGAGAGGGCCTGGAACTCTTATTACCTGTAGCAGGAGACAAAATAAATAAGCACATGGATTCTTAGTGAAGGAGGATGTGGCGGCTCATGCCTGGTGAGGCATTATGGGGATTAAGAAACAGGCACCTTAAATTTAGCCTTTTGAGACGGGCTCTATCTACTCATTTCCTGTCAGTGTGAGTATTGTCATTACTTCTCTCCTTTCAGGGACTCCAGCATCCAGCACTGAAGAGAGCAGGAAGGACATACAGAAATGAGATGTGTGTATTGATCTGTCGCACAAGAATGAGGATCATGATGGTCATGGAAATTTAAGGGAATTGTAAAACTGATTCTGAAGTGAAAGTCATGAAAAAGCCACGTTTTTCTAGTTTTGCTCTGCTCTGTAATATTGCATCAGCTAGCTGGAGTAAAACTTGCCCTCGAGCCATTGTGATATCATCAGCCTGTCCGCTGAGGGTCTTATTGGAGACATTTGTACACTAGTAAGTGTCCTTGTTGAAATCTATTTTTTAAAAGATTTTTTTTTTCCTGACACACAACTTGAAAAGTGATTCAAGTTTCGACTGCTAAAATGATTCCCTATAAGCAAGTCGTTTTTAAAAGAAATCTCTTATGCTCAAAAGGCTGCATTTATTTGATTAAAAATACAGCAAAACAGTAATATTGTGAAATATTATTACAATTTAAAATATCTGTTTTCTATGTTTCATATATTTTTAAATTTAATTTATTCCTGTGATGGCAAAGCTGAATTTTTAGCATAATTTCTCCAGTCTTCAGTGTCACATGATCCTTCAGAAATCATTCTTATATGCTGATTTGCTGCTCAATAAACATTTTGATTATTACCAATGTTGCAAACAGTTGTGCTGCTATTTTTTGTGGAAATAAAAAGCACTGTAAATGTCTTTACTGTCTTCACTTTTGCATCCTTGCTGGATAGAAAAAAGAAAGAAAAAACTTACTGAATTAATGAACTTTTGAAAGATAATGGCAGAAGAAATATTGGTAACTCTATACAATAGGGCCTAATTTGTTAAAGGGTACCTATTATGGCATTTAAAATGTTCCTAATAATGTTCTAACACTTTTGTTGTCTTATAATATGCATTTATTTTTAGCTGATTTGCTCACCGACTCTCTAATGATTCGTTTGACGACTCATTTGTCCAAACCCCTCCTTTGCGTGACGCTAATCGGCGGTGATTGGTCAGATGACCCAGTCAGTTATATTTTGCGTTAGCCCAAAGCTTAAACATATTGATAAAGCACTGCAGTACTACAATACGCTTCACATAATTTCACATATTTCAAAAAAACAAAAAAAATGACATTGGAGACCTAGAAGCTGCTGAGCGTAACTCTCACTCTCTCACACACACACGCACGCACACACACACACACACACACACACGCACGCACACACACACACACACACACACACACACATAAAAGCAACAATTATTAATAGTACTTACAGGTTGTGATTCGGAAGAGGAAGCTGATCCAAATAAACTTGGTATTGAACGTTCCTTCAGTATCAGCCGACTCGCGAATCCACACTTGAAAGCATTTGTGTTTGTGAAGCGATCGTCATTAAAATAACGCGAACACAGCTCAAGGTGGCTATACTTGTGTGGTATAGTTGTAAATATAAACTCTAGCCACTGAGTCTTCACATGCTTGTCCCTGGGCAGTGAAAAAAAAAAGTTTGCTTTTGATTCGCACTTCAGAACAGAGTCTCGTCGACATGTTGTTGTCAGGTTTCTCTGTCTGCTCGGCGCGCGCACTGAGTGGGCGTGTCGAATTCAAATAACTTGTACAAGTGACGTACGAAAGTTAGAGAAAATGCATCGTTCGTCTATCGATTCATATCAGCGACTCAAGAGACGACTCTTACTTTTAAGAGACAATAACTTTGTATACGGTGAACTTTCATATTTAAAACTTTGCAGGATGTTTTTGTTCACTTAGATCTATGTTACACACTACATGAAAGGTAATTTTCAAAATTCCATGATAGGTACCCTTTAACATTAATAAATGCGTTAACTAACATTAACAAACTATTTAACAGCATTTATTAATCTTTGTCAATAATGGTTAATACAAAATTGCATGTTAGTGCATTAAGTTATTAGTCATTAGTATTTATGTTGAGATTAACTTAGAGATTACCCATTTCTGTAACACTTTACAGTAAGGTTTTCATTAGTTAAAGTTAGTAAACTACTTTAGTTCACATGAACTTATAATGAACTGCACTTCTTCACCATTTATTAATCTTAATGTTAATTTGTTGTATTTGTTAACATTGGTAAATGCACTGTGGACAAACAATGAACAGCTGTATTTTTATTAACTAACATTAACAAAGATGAATACTGTAACAAATGTATTGCTCATTGTTAATTCATGTTAGTTAATAAACTAATGTTAAATGAAACCTTATTGTAAAGTGTTACCAGCATAATTTTTTTAAAAATATTGTTCATTGTTATAGTTGTAACATGTTAAATAATGTAGTTCACTAATGTTAACAAAGTAAACCTTATTGTAAAGTGTTACCGAAATATTATATGTAATATTGTGTATTGTGCAGTACGTGTTCTTATTTTCAGGACACTCCTTGACATGCACAGTACTACAGGAACAAAATATGGATTTTGTTCAAAACAGATGTCTTCTCATCTTGAGTCCTAGACCATTTACAAAATACCATAATTGGATTTGTCTAGATTTACAAACATTAGAGTCGATAACGTTAACATTATTAGATTAACATTGTTTGAACACTTGAATTCTAGGATATTAGTCTGAATGTTGGCAATTGTTGAGCACTTGTCTCAGTTATAGTCTATAAATGTTACTGACTCACAGGTTAAATATATCAATGCAAGACTCAGAGTCAGACCCTCGCTGTCTCGTCCCCTCGGCACTGTGTGAAGTTGTAAAATTAAATTCAGAGGCTGTGCAGAATAGCTCAATTTCCCCTGAACCCTTGCAATGATTAAGTGTTCAATATCCAAAGTTTCATTTTCAGTGTGTGCCGCCTCACACTGTGAGATTATAATCTAATGTGGCATGAAAATAGGTCTTCAATTCAACAATGTGATTAATTTTATGCCAGGGCAAATACGGCAAGAAACTCGGAACCCTCTCTTTCCTACTGTTGACAGTGACACTGTGTCATGTGTCAAAATGTCAAATCTGCATTTTAGGGGGTTCTATTCATGGATGTGTCACTAACACATCCATAGGCGCCGATACCGTGGGTGCTCCGGGGCTCGAGCACCCACGGAAAATACTGAGCACCCACGGAAAATACCGAGCACCCACGTGCTAGACTGCTAGTAGGCTACACTCATTCAAAATCAAACATTGCAGTTGGTGCTATGTTAAGCATCTGTCACTGTGATTGGTTATGTCGATGTCAGTCTCGCCTGCTCCATATCCTATCCACCAATCACAGGCAGCGTTTCTCGGATGAAAGCGCCTCTGATCGCGGTTACGTACGTGTCTACACTTTTGATCTCCAATCCTGTCTGTATTTGTGAGAAGTGGTGCTGTCCTGAGTTGAAAGAGAGCCTACGACGTTACGGCGTTATTATCAAGTAGGTGTGTGTGTGTGTGTTCGTGTCGACCGCTGTCCATTTCCTAAAAGGGGTCGCATGAACACATATTCTCTATGAGCGTAATTTACACACACCGGCGGCGCCATTCGACGTCTATCCGCGGCGTCCGGCAACGGCTCAGGACCTTGTTCAAAATCCTGCCGTGCCACAGAGCGCGCCGTGATTTACATACCGTAGTTTTATATTAAATTTACATTTATTTGTCTCAAATCGTCATTAATGTATACTGACTTCACCCTGTGCTGCAATATACATTTAGTTTTACATTCATTTACAGAAATCAGCTGGTTGAATGAAAATTGCTAATGTTAACGAAATTTAAGGTGATATTCTCAATTCATTCAGTTAAGGGACTGTAAAGTGTTAACTGCAGACTTAGCAAGGGTTGCATTTAATTGTACATCATAACATAACATAGTACAGACATGATCTGAATTCCATAATATCCTTAAACATAACATTAAAATATTGCTTGTGTAACTGCGCGTCCAGTGTGTGATACCTGGAGGCTCGAGTTGTGACGCGGGCACGCGGCGCGTTGTCTACTATATTTGCTTGCTTATTTATTAATCCAGGCAATTTGTTGATAAAACATTTATTAAAATGAAGATACAATTTATACAAAACGAAATTCACTTTCAGCAGTAGAACTGATAAGAGTAAGGCTCTGAAATGCAAAATGTTTTTGACTAGACCTACTTTTTTTTCTTTCTTTTTTTTTAAAGGGCCAGCGCCCATGAGCACCCACGGAGTAAAACATAAATCGGCGCCTATGAACACATCCATGAATAGAACCCCCTAAAATGCAGATTTGCCACAAAATCAATTCCTGTGTAGACAAAAGTTAAACAAAAGAATCATCATCCCACAGCAGATTAAATTATTCATGAAGGGAAAATGAATTTTCGTCAGGATTCATTTTGGACTGAACAGGGTTGTTAGCTTAATAGGCATCTGTGAATGTCAGACGCTACACCTTTGTGCCAGATCTGATTACATCACTGTTGTTTCCTTCCAAAATGACCAATAGCTTCTTTTTCATGTAGGGGAATATGAAGAGGAGTCTAGGTGTAAAATAAAAAAAATTATATAGAACCATAAAGACAGGGGCGTAATTTGCGGGTGGGACGGGTGGGACATGTCCCCACCACTTTTTGCCAGGGTCGATATTGTCCCCACCACTTTTTAAAAGCTCTCGCGGCACGGATAGCTAACAGTAGAAATAAATAAAACATCTCCAACTGGCAGACCATTCATTTCGTTCGTTTGTAAAATAAAAGAAGCGATCTAGCCCTGAAATACGTTGTTTTTTAAATCAAGTGATCAAAGTGCTCCTTGCCGCCTGCGATCGGTGGCGCGGTTACAGTGTATCTCGTGGCTCACGCACAGTCTTCACATGCATGCGCGCTTCAATCCGTTGTCCGTTTCGGAGACTTTGTTCATTCCGGTGCAGAGCATGTGAGCGGAGTGGAGCGGGGAGCGCGAGCGGGCGGATCTTGGACAGAGTGCAGAGCGGCATTTTTAAAAGGACGGAGCGTCGCCCTATTTCCCGACCCGCTCACACCACGAGTCTGAATCGACATCTTTTCCCCGCCTGGCTAGAAGCTCGCATTGTGTTCAGCATCCCAAGCGGGTCTGCGAGGGCAGAGACGGTTTTCTCCACAACCAAACTTGTCCAAACTTGTGTTCTTGAAGGTGAACTCAAAAGAACTGTAGATAAGGAAAGCAAATCATTTTCTTTCTTTCTTTCTTTCCTTTTTTTTTTTTTTTTTTTTTTTTTTTAAAGTTTGACAACATAGGCTAAGCCATTTAAATTGTAGCCTAATCCATGTGCACTCTGCGCAAAAGTTCAGTTATACGAATTTTGGCCTAATAGTTAATTTACCATACTTTTAAAACGTTGATGTAGCCTACAGTTAGGCCTAGCCTGAATATTTTTATTTATATAATTAGGCCCATTGATTCGTTTAATTTTACAGCATTTTTTTGTACAATTGATATAAGCATATTTATTTTAATTGTGCGCGCTGTGCAAAAGTTTAGTTTAGCCTATCAAAATGTTGGCCTAATAGTTAATTTACTTTTAAAATGTTTATGTAGGCCTATATTTTTTAACATTTTTGTTTATATACTTATATTTTTTTAATCTTTATTTATATTATTAGGCCCATTTATTCGTTTAATTGTTCAGCAGTTTGTGTGTACAATGGATAGGCTATAAGCCAATTTAAATTTTAATCGGGCGCATTGCGCAAAAAATCAGTTATCAAAATTCTGGCCTAGTTAATTTACTTTTAAAACTTTTATGTATATTTTTGTTTATATAATTTTTATTCATATTATTAGGTCAATTTATTCGTTTAATTTTACAGGACTTTCTGTATAGGCTATTCCTTTTTACATAGGCTAGGCCTAATTTCTAATTTGAAATAAAACATTTCTATTTGGAAAATGTTGTTGTTGCTCTTTAGTTCTTTGGGAGGTAAGCCTGTGGTCTAAGCTAAAAGTGAAGTACATGTAGATTTGTTTCCTTTTTGGGGTGATTTACGTGGAATGCGAATAAAACTGTGTTGAGCGCTGAGCGATAATGGGCCTGATGTGGCTCTGAGCGGCGGAGCGGAGGGGTGAACAGTTCCGTGAGCGATCGAGGAGCTGAGATTCTCACTGCTCCACTCCGCTCATATGCTCTGTTCCGGTGAAATCCCAAAACAAAAATGCACACAAACGTTTCCCTGCTTGATATAATACAACCACTGATGAACATATTTGGTTTTGATGAGAAAAAAAAAACTATATAAGTGCGGATTAGAACCCTGGACATCTGACATGCGGAGACATGTTGTAAAGTCGGATCTATGTTTTTTATCACGTGTCACGTGATTCATTCATTTATACACATGTCCCACCCACTTTTTAAAACAAAGTTACGCCACTGCATAAAGATTGTATGAATTGTAACATTATTTTCAGAACAATTACTCATTCTGCTCCACATTTCTCAATTTACTGTAATGTGAAATACACTCTCAGGAAAAGGTACAGAAGCTGTCACTGGGGCAGAAGAACCCTTTTAATAGGTAGGCTACACCTTAGTACCTTATTGACCCTTAAGTGTACTTGCAGTGTTGGGAGTAACGCATTACAAGTAACACAAGTTACGTAATCAAATTACCTTTTTCAAATAACTGGTAGAGTAACGCATTGAAAATATCCGAGTTACTTTTTCAAATAAGTAACGTAGCTACTTTGTTTTCTCATATTGACTGAGAGAGAGCTCTCCTGTTTCCATGACATGATGTTGTTGAGAGAAATCAAAAGTAAGTGCAGAGGCGTTGTGAGTCCGCTGCGTAAACATGATGCTTATAGTGCTTCTAGACTAATGTTAAATGCATTTACTCATGCATACTCATCATGCATCATCCATTAACTCATCTCACGTGCACAAAAACAGATTAAGTATTCCTCAAAATGAATAAAAACAGTGATATACAAACATAGAATAGTTCGCTGACCTTGAATGATCCAATTCAAACATATATAAGCTAGTATGACTTTAGATAAACATCACTTGTGTTTCTCTTTATTTTGTCCTATTCTTCTGCAGGTTTGTTTGAGCTGCGCCCTCTACTGTACAGGCGTGAATTACTTTTAAAAGGAACTTTCCCTAACACTGCACGTTTCTTAAAATATTTTAGCTTTAGTCAAGGTATATTATTTAGGTTTTGTTTAATTGCAAATAATAGCAAAATAATAGTTTTACTGTAATTATATAAAACAATGACAGTGATCATTATTTTAAAATACTGAGATATATTACTAAATGTGATGAGAGTTGGGGGGAGGGGTGTGCTTAATTGTCCTGATATGTGAAAATATTAAAATAAGAAGGCAGGGTGTAAAATTATTTGTGGACATTTCAGGTTGTCACTGTTAGAGGAACACAATCTCAAGAGGCTTTGCATATTAATCAGGATGATTCGGTTATTAGAACATGCAAGGTTACATAAAGCTCCCATCAATATCCCATGCCACGTCCACATTATTGACAGAGTCAGACATCATATGGCACAATTCTTTCTGCACAATACAGCTCAACCTGTGAATGAAAGATCATGATCACATGCTGCCTCTATCAGGCTCATATTCGAAGATTGTAGGTCCCTTAACCATAATTCATAACTGTTGTATTTCCTTTCACTATACAACAACTGTTCATTAAACCCAGAACCACATGGCTTTTTGTGGTCAGTGAGGATGTATTTCCTTTCATATATGATGGGATACACTTCACCTAGCAACCATGGACAGAATCTAACAGCTATAACAGTCGATGCTGCAAATAATTCTGCTCCATCACAATAAACTCTACAGTATATCGATTTGAATGGTGTTTTCATTATTTTACCAGCTGCCTAAAAAGTGCAATTCCATGCAGTTGTATGGCTTGTTTCAAAATGAAGACTCCTGTCATTTATTAAAGCATTAGTCTCCATCTAGTGGTCATGATTCACCTCAGTGTAAATTCATCAACACAATTCATCAGATGCCAGTTGAACTTGCAGTGCAATAGGCCACACATCTGTGATTGAAGAACTGCTTTATGCACTTGTGAAGAACAGAACTTGATTTACTGATACTGACAAACTGTGTTGGCATCACAGCCTCTTACTCAGATAGCCTTACAGTAGTTAAGCCAAACTCTGGCACTTTGGTATGATGATTCTGCACACAATAATACATGGGTTAATATTAAATTATCTCAAATATATGCGTTCCTCAGTGTCTATTTAAGGGAACTCCATTATGGTAGGCCTACTTGTGAAGACTGACATGATTCATTTTTCCCCATAGTGTAAATGTTAATTATGTTCATTGTATTTTTTATGAGAACATTATTATTTCTAACCCAGACTCATTTGCTGTCTATTTGACCACTCACACTTTCAGCAATGTTCTTGCAAACAGACATAGGCTAAATAACCCGTGTTGTTAAAGGTTATGTCAGCTAACATTTTCCAAACATTATTTTTTAGCCTTCATGAATCTTAACCGAGTGTATTGATAGCTTATAATAATGATTTCATCTCGTGTGAGTACTATTTTGCATAATTTTAAACATACTAGTAGGCTACTATACTGGTTTCTTTAGGGGTACTTTTTTCTCATTTTATTTTTAATTTACATTTTCTTGCTATTTTTTCTTTTGATGAAAATAAAGAACATTTCTTCCCTCTCGCTATCACCTGTTCCAAAATATGCGACCTGTGGGCTTCTAAATCAAAGTTACACAGCGCATGCAGATTTGTTTTTTCTGATTTTCCCCGTATGTTCCATCAGACTTTCCATAGAAAAGAGGAGGCACGTCCTTTCTCACTAAACGCTCTATTGGTCGGAGCGACCACCACCGTCATCACGCACGGTTGCCAAACAATGGGCAGGGAAAAGCCACGTTGACGAAGTCGACAGTAGTCTGCGTTATTTTTCATCCAGGAAACAGAAGGATTGTTTTTATTTTGAAGACAACGAAGCGACTCTTTGGAAGAAGCGCTTGACAGCAGTCATGTCATCGCCGCCCAAAGAGAAAACCGAGACCAAAGCTGGACATCTCCCTGCTGGTAATCCATGCTATTGTTTAGCTGTTGTTGTTTTTTCTGCTGGGAGGTCTAACATTAGTGGATCATTCCGACAAATGTGTGCCTTTTTTATATAGAAAACGTGGTTTTCTTGGCATTACTATAGATTTTAGAGATTGCATCAGATCTATTAATGCTAATAAATTATATTGGGCCTAATTTGTTAGGATATAGCTTGTCTTTGAAAACCAAAAAGTGAAAGGGATGCCAGTTCAATTAACCTTGTGCTCAGGGCCCTGACACTTTTAAGATTTTGTGTGTTTTTTTTTTTTAGAAGGAAAAAAAAAAGAACATTTAATGCTGATATTTCGACTATTCCCATTGCTCAATAAGTTACAGTTTATTGTCCGAAAGGATAGTAACAGGCTTTACTATTTAAAGAGTTCAATGCTGGAAGTGGTTATAATGTTATTTTAACCGTTTTTAATATTAGGAATTGTAATGGGAGAGAATAAGAACAATATACCAAGTATATTTATATTTTTGTATAGAAATGCATATAATTACAGGGCTAGGATGAGCTATAAAAGACAAAAACATCTGACAAAAACAGACTAAAATTGCAGAATTTTGCTGATGCGTCAAGAAAAATACCTATAATAACAGAGTAATATTGCTTACACATATGGTCATGAGGGATGTGAAAGGCATACTTTTCGTGGAGTGTCCCTAGTGCAGGGTTGAGCTGATAGGAAGTGCTTACACATTGCTTACACCCGTGATTACACAGAAAAATGTAGCCTATGTTAGGATCAACCACGTTTGTGACACATGGCATAGTTTTTTCCTCCACATATTTTTCCTTTCACGTGGCGTAAATGTGTGATTTCACATTGTGTTTCACTTCGTCAGCATATCTATCAGTGGAGTGTAAAGTACACAAGAAAATCAGATAACAACATGCGTAATGACCCTTAAAGTAGGCCAAGGGAAACCGGTTGCACACTAAATAGATGATTGTGATTAATGTCATTTCTCATTATATAATAAATGCAGAAAAAATCTCTGAATTTGTTTTTGTTAATTTGTGGCAGTGAAAGTAGGAGGAGGCATGAGGATAGTTCAGAAGCACCAGTCTGCAAATGAAGTGCCAGACAAGAAGAATGACAAAGACAGTGAAGAATATGAGACTGAGATGTAAGTATGCTGACCTTCACATTTCTGCAGTATGCTCACCATCTCTCTGCGCTGATAGGCTGTTTCTTCTAGTGAAACACGTGGTAGACTATATTTTCAGATGCAGACTTGTCAGGAAAAAAAGCTGCAGCTTTGTTTTTTTTATTGATTAATTTTAGTGCTGAAGTATACACGAAGAGGTTCTAGATCTATAAGTCTTGCTTATAAGCTTGCTTAGAAGACTTATACGTCTTCTCTCTTGTTGCCCAAGAGATAAAATAAGTTTCAGTGTCATGTATCAATTCATGACACCTTAGTATCTGTGTGCTCATGTTTACACATTCATTTTGTTGACTTGCAACCAGTTGACTTATTTCCAGCCATAACCAGCCTCTTATCAACTTTAAATTTATTATTTTATTTAACAACTCTCTGGAATACTTCATTCGGATTGGTTGATGGCTGAATTCTGCTGGTGAATAGTTTGCATAATAACACTAAACTGTAATTGACCGGTGTCAAACTTAGCTGTGTTACTCACTACAGTTCTTCTCACATAATTAAATTCATTAAACTGAAATCAATACTGCATGTTTATTTATATACTTAACAGCACAGCAGCATAAGTTACAGCCATTATATTGTCATAGAACAATTTTTATATCCCCTTAAGCATGAAATTCCTGTCTGTTTCATGCAAAATTGTTAAAATAACAATAATTTAGGTAAAATGTAGGCTACTTCTAAGTAGGGCTGCATACATTTTTGTGTGTGTGGGGGGGGGGGTTGATTCTGATAAAATTTGCTTTTTAAAATGGATTTATTGCTGTGAGACACTGAAAACACTATAACATGAAGGGCTCACATGTGTAAAATATATATATTTTTAAGTAAAACAGTGCTGTGTTTCACTTTGAAACAAAAATATTTTGCATATTTTTACAACCAGTTATACATTCCAATTTAATAATCACACTAAGGCATATTGTGATTTTGGTTTTATTGTGATTAATATTGAATTACTTAAGTAATAAAATTCCTACTAGACCCTAGTAACACATTTAAAGGTCATAGAGTCTTGGCTTGACATTGAGTCCAAGTTGAAAAATATTTGATCAGTGACACAGGTGTGCGATTCCCACTTGACTGCTGGCACATGGAGAGGATCCTGCTGAAACGAGAATGTTTTTCTTTTCTTAAACTCACTGCTCTGTGTTGGTTAAGCGGCCCACACTAAACCAAAATATTGAATATGATGATTAAGCCCCTGTTAGTGCCCACCTGTCTCTTGATAGTTGATACGTAAGAGCGAAGGTGACTATAGCAGCACATTGTCGTCTTTTACACAACTTTCTGAATTTGTGAGCACATGACAATTATTTTTAGTTGCAAACTAAATCTTCATGGGTGTGTCAGTAAGGAAGATGAGGCAACAGCCGGATATCACATGTTGTTTTTCTTCATTGTAGTGGTGTGTGTTTAAGTTAATTAGCTTGCATTGAGTTATCTGTTTGTTGTTGTGTAGCTGTCTTGCTGCTAGTTGCGTAAGTGTATATGTGCAGAGCAAAGGTTTTACAGTCCTCCGATTTCTTTTGTGCTTGTGTTGTGTTATAGCTGACCTGTTTTCAGCGCTACTGAAGTGTGTCCATAGGGTTTGGATAGGCTTTATGGCTTTGTCCCCTCCTCTCCGGTACCTGATGACTGATCGGCCGCCCTATTACAGCAAGCGAGCCCTTATCAGCTCACTCAACCTGCTGCAGGAAATCCTACGAGGTGTTTCATTCCTGAAGCTGCTTTTAATATCTCTTTGGCATTCCTTCAGAAACATGGCAGCCGTTTGCGGGTGGAACATTTAAGAGAAGAGGTTAAAATGTGGTTTCAGTGCCTAAGAAACGCACTGTGATGTTAGAATGTGATCCATGCACCCACGCTATTAGGTTTGGCATTTTCTTGCAACGCTGGCAAGCCGAAAGGAAACTCACCATTTTCCTGTGTAGTCTCTTTGTGTTCAGATGTCTTTACAAAGCTTGTTTTAGTTGTTGACACCAGTGAGATTTCTCGGATGGTTGGTTAGTATCATTTAAAGGTGCAGTAAGCGATTTCTGAGAAACATTGCTGATTTTTTTTAAATCTACCCAAATAAACAAATCCCTTCATGAAAAAGCAATGCATGAAAAAGCATAAAATAGTGGATGAATCTTTATCATAGCTGAAGTGAAGCAAAATAATGCTTTGTAAAAAATAAAGCGAATATTACAAACAAACAATAAGGAAGAGCAAAAAATCAACATACAGTACACAAGAGTATATAAAAGCAAGAGTTTGTTGTTAGTCACCAGCAGCACACCAGCTCCAGACAAACAATGACACTCAAAACTGTCCTTTTACTATAGCTAACAACAGCGTATCTTGGTCCTGTGAAACAGAGCAAAAGCAATGTTACTCACATATGGTCTGGAGCATATAATGCTAGTGAATGCGTGCTACTTTTACTTTTTTATTTATTTTTCACTGCATGCATTTAGTATATCCTGACAGTAGTTTTTAACAGCAAAAGAGGTTTTGCGCTGAGTGACGCAAGCTGTTAGTAAATCTGGGTCTAAATGTGATCATGCATTTACTCATCTCACTTCCACAAAATGAATAAAAACAGTGAAATGTAAACTCAGAATATTACGCAAACCTTCAATAATTAAATATGTTAAATAACTTAATACTTTATGTATTTAATCTGTTTATTAACCAATTATGATCCAGTTTAACAATACTAAGCAAAATTGTCTCGAGATAAATGTTATTTTTGTTTAATTTTTTGTTTTTATTGCTGAAGAGTGTTGAACTTTCTTCTTCCTCTGACACTCCAGAATGGCAGCAGAGCTGATAGGTTTCTTTGAGCTGCATTTGGTTTTTGTTTGGTTTATTCCTTCCAGCCTTCGAGTCATATACTCACTGAAATAACTATATTTGGCTCGAGAGCACGGTTCCCGAGCAGACTGTGGAATACCTACACTAGTGCATTTACATTTACATAACTTTTGATACGGTTACGCCTGCCGTCCACACACATTTCTTCGGAGTTTTAGACCCTCGTCCAAAACAAGACACACCCAACCTATAGCAACGCTTTGTGGCAGATTGACAGAAACTTAAAAATAAACGTGAATGTATGCTACTTTAGTTTTGTACACATTGTCATGTTAATTATAATCAAATGCATTTTGTTTTATTGACCACGATATTATTATTGCTATTTGTTTGAGAAGGGCACTTTTGATTTATTTTGAAAAAGGGCAGGGGCTCGCACCCAAAGCTAGCACAAAGCCACCCCCCCCCCCCCTCCCCAGCATTGTTTGCTGAAAACTAAGGGGTTTCCTCTGCAAACATTATTCCTTTACAAAGCTCCCGTACATGCCTATAAGCACATTTGCGAATGTTTCATTGAGCTCGGGATGGAGTCTAATGCCTTCCATGGCCCGAATCATTGGATCTGTATGGGCAACTCTGGACAACTTCCATCTCAGAATTGAATTTCAGAATGATTGAAGTGTACCTTCCCTGTATTTCATTTTTTATTATAGATATTAATACTTGTTTAAGTGTGTCCAGTAGCTGAATGTGCCAGGCGTACACACACTCCCCCATGTCTTGGCTGTGCTAGCAGAGAGATGGCGTGTATAAGCAGGTGGCTTCTGATCAAAAAATTGCACATTTGTCGCAGCAAGTCAAGTGGCACTGTCTGGGGACCACCTGTCAAATGCAATTTGGTCTTCTGGGATGGATCAGAGGCTCAAATGGAATGGCTCTGAGCTGCTAATGTGATGTGCTGTGCTGGTGAGCTCGCTCTTTGACGTGTACGCCTGTTCATGATGCAGGAACCTCCACCGTCTTTCCTGACCTTCCCCAAGTTCAACTTACTCTCACTATCTCTGCTAGCTGGCTGCTCTGTTGACTGAGGCTGATTTGTTTGGGATGGAAGACACAAGGGTGAATTCACTAAACCGTTGCAATACTTTTATAATAAAAGTATAATTCAATCATGACAACTCTCTGGAATAGTTTTAGCATGTTATTGAATATGGCAACGGTAATGTTTTCGGTCTTGGTGGACTTGTTCTGCTGTGCTGCTGTTGTTGATTATTGCTGCGGCTGCTGCATAAATAGTCCTACATAAATCTTGTAGCAGATATAGGCAGG
This sequence comes from Chrosomus eos, assembly GCA_036326025.1. NCBI lineage: Eukaryota > Metazoa > Chordata > Actinopteri > Cypriniformes > Leuciscidae > Chrosomus > Chrosomus eos. The sequence goes on from CM070840.1 coordinate 14,533,643, forward strand.
TGGAGGGTTTTAAGGGCTGTTTACACAACACCGTTTTCAACTAAAACATAAATAATTTTATGCATTTTGGTTTTCCGTTTACACGACAACGGCGTTGTGGGTGCCTGAAAACGCAAACTTTTGAAAACGGGTTTTTGAAAACTATCTCTGTGTAAACAACAAAAATGGTAATCTCTGAAGATGATGACGTCATGCACATGCATATTAGTGTTTCATCGTCATCTAATGGCCTGGCAGCAGAATACAAAGTTTTTAGTCGTTTTCGTGGATTTGTGTGAATGGGGATCGTTTTGACCAGGTGTCATCTTTACACGGAAAACTCAAAGGAAAAACTATTGCAGTTTGAAAATTCCAGTATTAGCACTTTGAGTCTATTTTCTAGTTTGTTTTGGATGAACTAGATTGGTGGACTTTTTGACGATGGGTCCTGTCTCAACTTTTAGAATTTTAGACTCTTTTAGAATCGCCTCTGACCGATTCAGAGTGGCTGTCTACGAGCATACTGAAACATGTCCTTAAAACAACCCTTAAAATTAGTTTTCAAAACTGACACTCACCGAGTGGTTAGTGGTGTTCGTTGATGTTCCAAAACAAGTAGCGTAGCGAAATACAGTTTCTGTCGTATTTTATTTGCCATTTTTTTAAATTCCAGTGATGTCTGTGAAGGACTCAGTGCTTGTTGATATTACTGCGCTACATTTGGTTGTAGTCTTTTCGCTCGGTTCTCCGTCTCTCAGTAGGCTAGCGTGAGCAGAGCAACTGCGGCAAAGTGTTTGCCTTTGTCGCCATCAAGTGGTTGGGAGTGTGCTAACGGTTCAGACTGAAATATCGAGCGGAAGTTTATACGTGGTTGTGAGGTATCTGAAAATATAGTTCCACTATAGTAAATAACACGGATTGAAAGCACACATTGCGCCGCCGATATATTTGTTTTTAATCATCAACGAACACAACTAACCACTCGCTGAGTTGCACAGTTTTGAATACTAACATTAAGTGTTGTTTTAAGGACATGTTTGAGTATGCTAGTAGACAGCCACTCTGGAGCACTCAGAGGCGATTCTAAAATTGTCAAAAAGTCGGGACAGGACCCTTTGTCAAATTTCTAAGTCCACCACTCTAGTTCATCCAAATCAAACTAGAAAATAGACTCAAAGTGCTAAATACCGGAATAATTCTTTAAGCATATCGTTGTCGTGTAAACGTACCCTTAGAGTAACTGATAGTGTGCTGCAGGACTAAACAGATTATTTAAATGTTGAGCAAGCAATCTCATTGGCTGCAGGATCAACTGTGATTGCATGTAAAGGACCTGTTAGACTGCGCCCTCTAGAGTTTCATGACTGAACTAGATATTAATACAACTATATAATAGGACTATAATAATACTTTCATAATAAAAGTATCAATTAAACCCCAAGCTTTTGAACAGTAGTGTAATATAAATATTAAAATACATTTATTTTTTGTTTGTTTTCATTAAAATAATAAGTCAGAATATTAGAGCAGTATGTTGATGCCTGAGATGTTGTAAACAGTTTCCATTAGAGAGTAAGAGTGTGTAACACATGGAGTGTGACTGCTAGTAACTGTCAGGCAGATTCAGGTCATTAGCTGAACCCTGCAGCAAAAGCTGTTTCTGTTGAAGCTCATAGACTGACTTGCGATGATTCTCACACACTGCAGTCAATTTTTGGACACTTCACCCACAACGCTGAGGGAAACCATCGCATTTCACCCACTGCTAAAGCGCATCCCACTTCCTCTGTTCTGCTGTGGATGAAGCGACTGCAAAAATTGGGATGGGATGCTGACTTTTAATAAAGCAATATGACAAAAGGAAAATAAAAATTGACAGTTTGATGACAATTATTTCCATGCTAGTTTCCCTCTCTGTGCTGTTTAGCGAAGTGTGCTGACGCTATTGGAATAATGGGCTCTTGGTGTGTTGTTTCAGTTAATCTGCTTAAATTTGCCTCACTGCTGTGTCGGAAGAATTTCTGTATAACTATATGTTATCTCATTACCACAGAAGTTACTTTTCAAATGTTCCGCCTGTCCGTCAAACCACACTGGAGCTGCATAACTATAGTCCAAATCTGACTTCCCCAGTCACCCAGTGGCTTTGAGCAAAAGATCTCTCGTGCATTATCTAGATTTTAAGCATAACTGGATGTTATTGTAAGTATTTCAGTTTAGCAACACACATTTCCCTTTTTCATCATCAGTATTTAGAATGTGAATTTATAATTAAGGAAAAGCATTAAAGGTTAGTTTCACTACTACAAACTTTTGTACGATAATAAGGAACAGATACCAAGGCCGTTTTCCCCCTACGTTAGTTAATTTTAGAGGGGAAAGACTTTTATTTGGATAATAGTAGTAAGTAAGCCATTCATCAGAGCTCTATTGTGTCTGTATCATGCCCACCTGTGTGTGGTTTTTCAATAACCTATCATCAGGCCACACAGAATCTGCTCACGCAGAACTTCACAGAAAGCTCAGCAAAATATTAAAGCAGCACCGGGTAACTTTTCAACCTTCATAATATATTTCCAAGTCTCCCACGTCTGCCATAGCCTGACGGGGTCTGTAGCGTTTTTAATCGTACTTTTAAACTTCGGGTTTCGGGTAGTAACCGGCGAACAAAGAGAACTACAAAATTCGACTGCTTTACGGCATATACGTCACTTCCACCACCACCCCCACTTCCTTAAAATCGGACGTGCGAGCCAAATGTTATAGTCCTGGCCGAAGCAGCACAGAAAAACAAGAAAGCTAAGGTTTTATCGGAGCAAAGCAAAAAGAGAAAGTGATCGCGTTAAAGGCAGAACAAGGATCAACACTGTGCCAGCTTTTTCTCGCTGGCGTGAGCTGAAGGAGGAGGAGGGGTGCCCGACCGATGCGGACTTGGCTGTCATGCTTACTAGTAAGTATATTGCTTGCATACTAGCTAGGGTGACCTGACCAGACGTCCCGTTTTTCCCGGGACAGTCCTGTATTTCAACTCTAATTTTAGTGTCCCGACTTATTAGGAAAAAATCATGTTTTGTCCCGTATTTCATCGTTAATATATATATATATATTTATATTATAGGTTTCGTTGAATACGCGCACGACAGAGAGAGCAAGAGACCTTGCGTTTGTGTGCTAGAGTACGCATTAATTACATGCGCACACGACAGAGAAGGAGAGCGCGAGAGACCTTGCGTGTGTGTGCTAGAGTAGCCTACGCATTAATACGCACGCGCGCGCATTATTGATATAATAATATAGCTTGATATTATAATATTGACGATATATGGTTATTATCTACCACTCAAACATTGCATTGAAGTATCATATAGATTCAGTAAAACGGTAACCAATGACGCTGGCTTGTAAACGTGAGCATCGCGATCATTTGTTGTTAGCAAAAAAAATAAAACGCATGAAATTATATTCATATGACATGCTGAAATATATGCCACTGTACCTGGGATGAAGACATTTCACACGCGACGCAAGCAGAACACCTGCATGTGACCTCCTCCTACAGTGTTTAGGGCTATCATGGTTGTCAACAAATGCAGTGCATGTATGACAGAGTTTACGACAGTAGTAGAGGACAATACTGTTTCCCAACTTTAGGGGGACCCCGAGAGCAAAAAACTACCTGGTGTTACTTTAACAAACCACTCATATCACGCCTTTGTGTGTTTATTAAATATTTTGGTTAATTCGATTATGAGTTTTATATGCCAAATAAGTGTGTATGCTGAGCTCTGTTTTGCACATTTACACCAACATTGATGTGGAATATGTAAAAAAGGAGCTGATGCATTCCTCCGTCCACCCTGTGTTTGTATTCTGTTGATGTTGAGACTCAGTCCTGAAGGCTAAGCATGGAGCTTCAGGTGCGGTTCAATTTTGCATCGTTTGCACGGTTCATTCCCTCAGCTACAGACAAGTGGTTTTTGCTGTTTCCTACCGATTTAGCTCATCAGTAAATAAAAGCTATGCCATGTGGTTGCCATGACGACAGCAAGTTGTGAGAGTCTGTGCCGACTTATTAATTGCAGCAATCGCCTTTGCTCCTGAAGCTGAGATTGGGTTATACCATAGCAGTTCATTCTCTTTCAACACAGAATCTCCATCAGACCCAAACCACTACCTCTGGCAAACCACTGTCGAGTGTGTGTGTGTGTGTCTGTGTGTGTCTGTGTGTATAGATGGATGGATGGACTCACACACTTTCAAACAAAAGTTTGGAATAACTAAGATTTTGTTAGTGTGTAAAGTCGTAGCCATAACCCCAGTCTTCAGAAACATGTTACAAAAATTGTTCTTTTGAACTTTACATTCATCAAAGAATCTTGAGGGAAAATGTATCATGGTTTCAACCTTGATGATGTTAATTATAAGAACCATTATTATTAATAATTGAGCATTAATTATAACCGAGCAGCAAATCAGTATATTAGAATGATTTCTGAAGGATCATGTGCCTGAAGACTGGAGTAATGATGCTAAAAATTCAGCTTTGCTCACAGGAATGTAAAACATTTCAAAATGTATTGAAATAGAAAACATTTCTTTTAAATTGTAAAATTATTTCACAACATTACTGTTTTTATGGTATTTGTGATTAAATAAATGCAGCCTTTGTGAGCATTAATGACTTCTTTCAAAAACAATTACAAAATCATAATTGTGACACAGCCATGTATAAGAAATGAAGAAAATTCGGCCTTGGTTTTTTTACCAGGAGAGGTTTAGTAAATATATTTTTATTTGTTCAAGATGAACAATTAAATCTTCCAAAGAGTTATTGACCTTGATATTTACCCTGCAATCTATTTCAGTATGTGTTTTTTCCATCCATTATTTTTACTTTTTACTAATTAACAGCACTGTAGTTAGTGTACTTGCAACATCTCTGGTCTGATTTCTTCATTTGAATTTATTCTTTCATTTATTCATTTGAAAACAAGCACACCACTGCCATCCGCAGGTGTAGAATGGAATTGCTAAAAAAAAGGAATATGGCTGAAACATGCTCCTGATTGACAACTTTATCTACTCACACAGTTCAATGCATAGGGGGTTAAAAGTATATCCTAACACATAAGGTTTTGAATGACCTCTGTAGAGAAGTAATCCTGTTTCCTATTTTTTGAATTGACTTTATATTGCAAAATCGCACCTTTTTTTTTTAAACGGCCTTATAAGATTTAGACGATTTGTGCTCTTAAAAAGGGAGTCTCTCTCTCTCTCTCTCTCTCTCTCTCTCTCTCTCTCTCTCTCTCTCTCTCTCTCTCTCTCTCTCTCTCTCTCTCTCTCTCTCTCTCTCTCCCCCCCTCCCTTTCTCTTTGGAGTTTCCTCCTCACAGCAAGATGAAAAGCCACAAACTTCTGACATATTCTCGATTTCACAGCATTACAGACAAAGTCTCTCACTTCTCACAATGCCCTCATTTATGTTCAGCCTTAAGTATGTTGAGACATCAGGATGTGTCTCATGCTGTGATAGCAATTGAATTGTCTCCTTTTATATCTCAGTTTCCTGCGGTGTGCGATCGGTGGTGTAATGTACTACAGACGGTGTAGTATTTGAGAAGGGCTTCTGGAAAATGGCCACTCTTCAAAAGTCTCTCTTTGACATTATTATTCTACTTTGATTGAGCTGTTTTTCCTGTCAAGGTCAATTATCACTTTTGACCTTCTCTTTTGAGTTAGTGCTTTAAAGGAAACGCTTGGCTTTGGAAAATGAATGAGAGTCATTTCTGAGGCTGACGGCTTGCGCAAGCCCGGAGCTATGTTTCTGCTCTGTGCTCAGATGGTGGCGGTAAATTCCCTGTCCCTCGGGAATTTTTATAGGCCATTTTGTACCTCACCAACTGCCTGGAGCACCTGGTTTTACATCAGACCCCTCCATTTACTCCCTCTACTTTCCACACATGCATGTTCACACAGGCCTTGAGAAGTGACCAGGGCTTAAAGAGAGAGTTCAAATTTTATCGTCATTTACTCACTGTCATGTAGCTCTCGTATGACTTTATTTCTCCTGTAGAAGGTTCATACAATGAAAGTTAATGAGGTTTAACATAGATGAAGCCGTGAAACAGATTAATCCTTATTAAAGTTCTTCAGTCAAGAGCAATTGTTATTTGTCTGTTGTTGTTTGATTAACATTAAAAACACAGACGGCAACAGGCACCACTCATCAGTAGTATTGTATCCCACGTTATGCTACAATTAGAAGAATAATTATCATGCTAATCCCACTGTAATGGGTCGATCACACACGCTGAACGTGAAATCTATATGATGATGTTTCCATCAGTCGCTGTAGCTAATTTGTTGCATTAGTATTCCATCCATGCATCTGATCAGATACGTGTTCGGACACAGAAGACGCTGTCGTCCAGCAGTTATGTGAAGTAGAGGGCGTCTGCTGACAGACACGTCAGATCTTTGATTGAGCTCAATTTGACTCCGAGCTCCTGCACTCGTAATGATGCTGGCTGTTGACCTTCAGCTAATCAGTGCAGGCCTCACACTTTCATTTCACTTTCAACCGCTGTCAGCTCGGCTTTGATCAAATTATAAATTTCGCAGTTGCGCATGGTGATGGATAGTGCTGATAATTTGTCACAAAGCCTTGGTATATATTTATTAGGCTATATATTAATAATTATCTAGATATTATTCATTTAAAAAACAAATATTGACTTCATGTGTAAATATTTCTGTTGAAACCAATGTCTCACTAGCTAGCTGCGGTCTACAATTATTCAATCTCTTATTAACCTTTTGCTTTTAATTAGTGAAATGAGATGATGTTTCCAAACTTATGAACCAATACTTTACCTGCAAGCACAAAACAGTTCTCTGGTTTTTGGCCTTCACCTTCTGCCTACATTCAGTTTAAAGGTGTGTTTGGCCTGGACACAAGCAGCACTATTGAGCCGAATCTGGCTGAAACCCACGGAAGGTTTTTCACCCTTCTGAAATATGAGTGGTTCATTCATTACCAGACTACAGAGTTGTTTGTGTTCTCCTTCACATATTCCCTGTGGAAAAATTAATGATCCTAAAAAAATCAGAGACTGATTAGATTAATACACAGGCTTTTTTTTACAATCAGTTGCTGTTTGATGTGAAAAGAGAATGGTTTGCTTATGCTTCATTAACTAGCACATATATTTAAATTAGTTTTTTTGTTTGTATAAGACATTGCTTTCTGTTTGTAACTTTGGTCTTCTCTTCTTTTTTTTCTTTCTTTCCCCCCCCAATCTTTAGCCCACCAAAGATGCATGTTGTGGTCTCGGGAGTCCTCACTAAGGTTGGTACACATCTCCATTAATTACATCATAATATCTAAATCAAAGACCATGTTATTCCTGGTCCAACAGTTTAGATGGTTTATATAAAGGCCTGTTCATAGCAAATGTGAGACAAATTGTTTCCTAAAGGTCTATTCACACCAAAGACGGATTCCTGAAAGTTCGTCAGGTTAAATTCTCTTGATTCTGATGTGTAAATTCACCATCTGGTCTGCAGACAGAGAGGAGAAGAGGCATGAAAGAGGCTAACAGCTTCATGAGAGAAACACAGATCAAGCAAGCTGTTGTGATTCATTTTAAGTCCAAATAAATTCCAAATAAATAAACACAGTTGAACGTTTTAATCTCAGAATAATTTAACACAACGGACTCAAATTTAAATATGCATTATTGTACATAAATAATAATACATTTTTTATATATATATATAATTTGAATATCATACCTTCACATTTTACTTTATATTTATAGTATTTATTTATTGCATTGAATTTGCAATGGGGAAAATTGCATTGAATTGCTGTTTGCATGAGACTAGGTTTTTGTACTTATTTAAATGTCATTCTCATATCTCTGTCAATTTTCTTTGTCCGAAGACATTTTGGACTGCTGTACATATAAAAAAATGGCGAATTGTGGGCTTGTAAATGTTTATACTCATTTTTAATCGGACCATAGAATCACCTTATTTAAATTCAAACATTTCCCTGCAAATGAATATTTGCATCTGGTGTGAAAGCAGTGCCAAATTCATTTGAAACCTCCTCATATGTAAAATCCACAAAGTTTGTCCTCATGAAACCCTAACCTGAGGCTCACGACATAGAGTTGCTCCGATAAAAGTTGCATCACTTTTTTGAGATCATATCAATAGTCCGATGTGCTGTATGGGGTTTGTTGAATGGCTCGTCACATAGAGTTCACTCTGCTCGTTTCCAGCCCAAGCTGACCTTAATCCATTCTGCCGCCGTGGGATTGGCCGCGTCTCAGGATTTATTATGTTTTGATGTGACAGATCTGTGCATGCTTATGTGCAGCGTTTTGAGGGAGAGTTTGCTGTTTAATTAAATAGTGTCCTCTGTGTAAACATGTCAGATGTGTAAGAGAACGTGGTGTTTGAGTACATATGTCACAGGCCATTACGACTGACCCTAGAGGATGTCACGATGCACATGGAGCACTTTTACTGGGCCATTGGCCTCCTTTTACTTTTGAAGTGATCTAAACAGCTTCTAGTGACACAATTTATGCAACATTTCTTCTCTAAATACTCACATCTGAGGCTCTTTTAGTCCTCCAGCAAGCTGGTAAACAGACAGAAAATAGAAAAATGCCACGCTTGTGTTCAGTCTTGGCTTGTTTCACTGAGTTGGACTGTCCACCCCGTAATCTACTTCAAAAGCTTGCTATGAAAGACTCTCATACAGATTAAAGTGATGTTGGAGAATGTCTGCGGCTGCCGCTTTCTTGCAATATGGGGTTTTTGTCCTCACTGGGCATCAGCCGGCTCCACGTCAGATGCTTCTGTGTGCCGCTTTCCTTTTCATGTTAATAGACATGAAACTAAGCCAAAGAGATCTCAGTCTCTCATCAAAAGTTTAGATTTTAAATAGATGGCAACTAGAAAATGCATACAGAGATGACTTTGTTGTCGTTTGATATAAATCGTAATTAATTAAACACTGTCACTCACAAGAGTGCAGAATTGTTTTGGTTCGATTTGAAAGCCGATAACCGATATATTGGCTAATAAATCTAAATCCACATTTTTATTTAATTTTTGAGAGCCTTATTACAAAAAAAAAACAATAATACCCCTGGAACACCGAAAACAGTCATTACAGTGCTGTTACAATATATATAGGAACACCTCTCGGCCAATCAGATTAGAGGACCAGGACTGAGTGTGATTCACTGCACACTGATCATTTGTCATGTCACTTATCATATGGACACATTATAATTGACTGTTGTCATTGTTTGTCCTTCTCAGGGAGATAAAGACTTCACCCCTGCTGCTGCCCAGGTGGCCCATCAGAAACCTGTGCCCTCGGTACAGAAGCTTCCTGGTGCCCATCACATCAACCAGCACATCCACCAGCCTCGGAAGTGAGCCCTTAACCCAGCTCTAGACCACCACGGGCACGGGCCAGAACCACACCACCCCAAACACCTGCTCAGGTTGCCAGGGATCTCTTGCCGTCAAGCATTCCGTACGCTGCCCCCCCCCCCCCCCCCCACCCCCACCCATTCCGTATGTGCCTGCAAGCGTCCTGTTTCGACCAGTATCATGACAAACGTTCCTTTTTCTCTAACCTGTAAGTCATTGCAACACTAAAATTGAAGGCTCCATTGCGAATCACTAATCAGAAACATAATTCTGTGGGTTCATTTCATGAGGGATATGTGGAGCTGTGTTTTATTTTAATTTTGTTTTACATGAATAGTTCCAGAGAGATGTAAATTGTATAAATCATTTTTTTGAACTGGTGAATGTTGTATATTAGGCATTAGGTACTAGGTGTGGTTATCTGAATAAAGAGTTAATATAAAACCATGCACGCCTTTTTGCTCTTAAAAACAAATTCATAGCTACAATTGCATTACCTGATGGAAATATCAGTGCTTTTACAAATAGGTAGTGACATGTAAAGCTGAAGTTATCTACAAAATAATTTAAGTGGTTCAATTTGAATTAATTGCTAAACGTTATGGAGAATAAAAAAGGGAGTGTTCATTTTGTTTGCCGTTAAAAAAAACATGCTAGAATTGCATGTCCCTGAGAAAATAGTGCTTGCAAGACAGCATATGAATAGTGATAGTGAAATAGGAAAATGTGACATCATCGATTCCAGTTAGTGTGTGTGTGTGCATGTGTAACATATATATTATATATATATATATATATATATATATATTATATATATATATATATATATATATATATATATATATATATAATTACACACGAACACACATTTACATTTTCTTATACATTTTTCAGAAATTTGCGAAGAATAAGAAGTAGAGGGATTTCAATACTCTTTGCTTAAACTATATACTAGAATTGGATTTCCAGAAGAAAAATAATGTGGTTGCAAGAAAGAATTGACCAAACCATGTCATTAATGCCGTTTTAGCTGTCTGTTTATGACAACAATTTGAGCTGAATTGAATTTGTGGCGAGTAAAAAGTAGAGGGATTTCAAGACTGTAATAAAAAATGGAAACAATTCCTGTGTCTTTTTTGTCCTAGTGAATATGATTGAGCGCAGTATATCACTAAGCTCAGCAGGAAAAGTTTGTGTGTAATCCTATGGCCTACTTTTCACGGTCTATAGACTAGCAGAGGCTGGCAAAGCCGTCAGCATCCTGTTCTCCACCCAATGCCACTCAGGATTTGCCTCCTCTTCCTCTCTTTCATCATCTCGTCTTCTCAAGCTCTCTTGCTATCCCTATCCGTTGACTTTGTGTTCCGCTCAGGTGTCGATAAGAGCCAGCAGCTGCCGCAGGCTACGAGGTGATCCCACGGCGTGTTCTGGGCTCGAAACAGCAAGACTTCCGCGGTACATGCCATTAGCACACCAGCTGGCCAAACCTCAAGGTGAAACTCAAAAGCTTGAGTGGCGGCTAAACCCTTACGAAATGTCACGTTTCAGGTCAAGGTTGTACTTTTCCATAGCGTGCTATCTGAAAATTGAGCTGTGGCTTTGAAGCCAGTTCAGAGTGACCCAAACCCTGGGGTCTATCTGACATTCAGGTCCTCTCGGGGTATTTGTCTTTGATAGGCTATCAGTCCCGCTGCAGATCACATGTCAGTGCTTCGGTTCTCCAGCAGAGGGTGCTTCATTGTTCTTCTTGTTGTCCTGAAGCAAGTGCTGACCTTGCAGATAGATAAGTACCTCAGCGTTTATCAGCTCATAGCGGTGACCTCAATCGCTTAATAAGGTCTGCGCTTCACCTTTACATCTGCTCAAAGTTCAACAAAATGACGTCACACTTTAGTATTACAAAGCAGTGTTTTATTCCAAAGTTACAATGACACTCTTATTCCAAGTATTGCTGGTCATCACTTTTGGTTTATTTAGTACAGCCTAAAATAGTGTAATCAGCACTGTTTTACAACAACAGGGTTGACCTGACCTAACGTCAGCACTGGTTTTGACTTCCATATAAAATGTGAGGAGTGTGTCTGTGTATTTTGTGTAGTCCGAGGCACAGTGGTGCTGTAGAGATGACGTGACGGTCAGTGGGAAGACATTTCAAACCGATATCACTCCATATACTTTCATTTTTAAAAAAGTTATCATTCTGCATACAGAACCATTCATACCTGAGATTTATTGTAATATTTGTTTGAATTTGGGTTTACTGTTCCTAGCTCTGAAGAAGAGCGTGGTAAGCTGTGCCACTTTTTATTTAAGATATATTTCGGGATTTCTATAAACTGAAATTGTTAGAAAGTGTTTATAACAAGGCCTTTTAAAAAATCCACATTGCCCATGTTAGGGGTAAGTTGTGTCATGTCAAGGTCAAATTGGAGAATAATTTGCTTTTTTTTATTAAATTAATAACACAAATAAGGTGGAAATATCTGCTAACCTACAATCCCTTTGCATTATTCAAGTATTTTGCTGCACACTATTTGCATTTTCATAATAACTGGGATGATATTAAATATTCTAATTATTTAATCATTTTCAGATTTTGAAGTAATGGAATTTTCTGCATTTGAGGGTAAATTTCAGTATCACTATTAGTTGAACCTCTGGCACAGCTTACCCCAAAGCTATCTTTTTAGGAAAAATCTTTTAATTTAATAATTCATGGCTAATTTTTAGCTAAATAATTTACTTGATTTTTTTTTAACTACTAGTTTGCCAAGATACACTACTGTTAAAAAAGTTTAGGGTTGGTAAAAAGTAAAAAAAAAAAAAAAAAAAAAAAAAAAGTCTAATGCTCATCTATGCTGCATTTATTTGATCAAAAATACAGTAAAAACAGTAATATAGTGAAAATTAAAATAACTTTTCTAATATATTTTAAAATGTAATTTATTCTTTATTCTAAATATGAATAAAGCCATTATTCCATTCTTTGTCGCATGTCCTATTATTATCAATGTTTAAACAGTTGTCAAATATTTATGTGTAAAGTGTTACATTTTTTCAGGATTCTATGATGAATAGAAGATTAAAAAAGAATATAAATACAAAACTTATAACATTATTAAACTTTTTTACTATCACTTTTGATCTTTTTTTTTATGTGTGAATACTGAAAGAAATCTGTGGCACCAAATTTTTTAACAGTAGTTTCTATTATGTAAATTTTTAAACATGAATCACTTTGCTTTGCCATTAATTTTACCAGCCATATAGAACTGTTTAGCCTTTTTTTAAGTGCATCTCTTCATCACAGGCAGTTGTGTAAGTTTGGTCCTTGCTAAATACACAAAAGCCAGTCATTTAGTGTGTGAATGTATGGGGGCGACACATCTTACCTTACTCTCCCCATATAGTAGCAAATACCATTTTGTACAAATATAGTTTCAGAAAATAGTCATTAAAGTAATGAACTTAAGAGTGCTTTAGTAGTATAAATAGTTAGTAGTAAAATACATGTATAGAAAATATCAAACAAGATGCTGATCCATGATACTACACTACTCCGTCTTTCATTATTTGCTGGCGATTGTCTGTAGAGCATTTGTCTCTGAAATGTGTGCAAATACTGCCAAAATACCTACAATGTTTAGAAAAATACTTTCAAAAATGAGGTATTAAAAATGTATGTTTGTTAAATACATTCATGATGATTAAATACTGTTAAATCTGAGCCAATGCTAGCATTTGGACAACTCTAAAAGTCAAATAGTCCTATTTTAAGAATGTAAACATACAATAGCATCTTGTTTTAGTAGTGTACCCATATTAGCTGATCAGTTTCCTGTTGCTCACAAACCTGCAAAAATATTAAAGGAGCTTATCCCTTTACCCCCATTTCGAAGAAGGTAAAAATAGTTTAGAAGCATTTACCATTACAAAAATAACAATAAATAGTAAAATACATTTCCATCCAATATCAGGACTGAATTTCAAGTATCAAATGTTGAGTTTGCACACACTTATTTCCTTTTGCCAGAAGAGAGCTGTCTTTTCGTTATGGCCTCTAGTCTTTTTCTTTCTGCCTCCTCTGCTTTCTTTCTCTCCTCTTTAAGTTCTTTATATCTCCACTTGGGGATCTGGAGGAACTGGTCGTCTATAAAGCTGCTTTTCCGCCGCACTTTCTCCGGCACGTAAGTTGGCGTAGGAGCCTTGCTAATCCTCAGCTTGGGCACCACCATACCTGGCCTGACGCTGCTCCTCCTCATCATGTGTAAGGGGAGCAGACTGGTCCTGCGGATGACCTGACAGGACGAAGAGATGTCCGATTGGGCCTGCAGACTCGCACGGCGATCTTTGGGTTTGGGCACCAGCAGGACGTGGGAGTTCTGGAAAAGACGTTTGTAGTTCTCGATGCGCTCGGGTCCCAGACCTTTCAGCTGTGCGATGCGTTGTTTCTTCAGGATCTCCTGAACGGAGTAACGGCGCTTTCCCACACAGGGTGGGCTGCCGGGACATACCGTTCGACACGCCGTTGCGATGAACGGACTCCCGAGTGATGTTGTCATGCGCACCATGTGATCCAGAACCCCGTCCTCTGAAGCCTCTGTGACGTTACTGATGTCAAAGAAGTCACGTAGTGTCTCTGAAATTTTCCGGATGCATCCTTTGGGTGTCTGAGCTTTGGCCACCAATGCGGGCAGAAGAGGCCACTCTGGCCGATAGGCGTCACAGAACTGGTCCGCACACGGCTGATGCATCAGTCGCATCATGGCAAAGAGAGTCTCGTAGCGGCTAGTAAAGATGGCCCACTCTCGCGCAGTAAACTTTCTCCCGTTGTCCCTGGCTTCCAGATCAGCCCCTGATGAAAAAGTAAATGCACTGATGATGTGATTGGAGTAACGGCACATTTACAATATCCTACAAAATAACATTTCGGTTTTAGCGAAAAAAGAAATCACTCACTCTCATCTTGCTCTAATCTTATGTGGTTATTTTTTGCCAGGAATAAAAGAATACATTTTTTAAGAATAATTATGCAACTCTTGCCATGTATTGAGTTTATACAAAATAAAAATCCACCAAAAAAGTGGTGCATATGGCTTGTGCACTACATTACTGCACTACACTGTAAAAAAAGTTGCTGCCTTAAACTTGGATGTCATTTCAACTTAAATTACATTACACTGACTTAGAAACATACGTTTAGCAAGTTATACAAGATTCAGCAAATTTTTTGAGTTAAAGCAATGTAAAAAAAAAAAATGCAATTTTTAACACTCTACAGCCATTTGTCGTTATTCACAGATGATCTTCAGAAAGGGCACGATTTTCAGGGAATAAAAAATAATAATGCTAATAATTTTTTGTAATAAAAAATATTATTTTTAGATGGCTAATTGTTTACATAAAATGCAGCTTCACAGGTAACAAAATCATGGTAACACTTTAAAATTAAGGTTTCATTAGTTAACATTAGTTAACTACTTTAGTTAACATGAACTAATGTTAATTTAAACATTTACTAAAACATTATTAAAATGTAATACATTATGTCAAATGTTGTATCTGTTAACATTAGTTAATGCACTGTGAACTAACATGAACAAACAATGAACAGCTGGATTTTTATTAACAAAGATTAATAAATACTGCAACAAATGCATTGCTAATTGTCCGTTCATGTTAGTTAATGCATTAACTAATGTTAACAAATAAAACCTTATTGTAAAGTGTTACCAAACTCATTTTAGAAAGAAGAAAGCATAACAAAAAAGAAAAAATGCAGTAAATCATTTTAGACAAAAGAAAGTATAGCAAAGTAAGAAAGCGTAACAACCAACAATAGCCAAAATAAAAGCATATATATAGTATGTAGTGATATTGTAATACAATTGTATTGTGCTTTTAGTTTGCGTGGTGCAAGAGCTGCATAACAATTTGTTTTTTTCCCCACAGAAACAAAATAGCAGCATATCGATTCAGAACGGCAAAAGAAATAGTAAATGACAAAATACTAAATCTGTGGTATGATTATAGCTGTATTGTATCCTTGTCTGGTAGCTAATCATGTAACAGCATGCTTTACAGGGTCGGCGCCAGGACATACGGAAGGAGGGGCCTCGATGCGTCACTGGGAGGGCCTACTTTTAATTTTTTTTTCTTTAAAGATTCAAAAGCCCGCGGGGGGGGGGGGTTGTTTCATAGGCATAATTTGCGGGATTTTCTCAGGATCGATATATTGTCCCCCACCACTTTTTGAAACATGGCACGGATGCACCAAATACAAATACATAAAACATCTCCAGTTAACTAGCAGAGCATTAATTTAGTTCGCTATTAAATAAGAGATCTAGCGCTAAAATGTTTTGTTTTTGAACTCAATCTGCGCGCTGGTTGCCGCTGCTATCAGTGTCATGGATACAGTTTCTCTTGTGGCTCGCGCAGTCTTCACTCGGACACGCTCTTCAATCTACTCTTCAATCTATCGCAGTAACGGAGACTCTATTCATTCGGTGAGATCACAATATAAAATGGACACAAACGTGTCCCTGCTTGATAAAAACTGTAACCAATGATGAACATATTCGGTTTTTGATGAGACAGAAAAAAAAGTATACCGAGGGCGGATTAGAACCCGTAACCTCTGACATGCTTGGCAAATAATCTACCACTAGACCACTGAAGAACTCAAACATGGTAAAACAAAATTAATTTACAAATAGTTATATGTAGTTATAGTTAAAATATAAAATATATATACTTAAGTTAATTATAATATGTCAGGAATAAAAGGGCACAGTGGTAGCGTGTTGCCGAGTCTCAGCGGCTGAAATCGCGTTCCGAGGTTCCGAGGCAGGGTGGTGCGCTGACCAGAGGTGAGGGGGCACAGTGACCCAGGTGGCCGGGCCAGGCCCCCTGGGGCCCCCTCGTGGCGCCGACCCTGATGCTTTATATTGTACAGTTCTTCTGCACAGTGATCTGAGGCTCGAGTACCTGCCAGCATCAGGGCTTTGACACATTCCACTCGACCCTGCATAGCAGCTTTCATCAGGGCGGTGAAACCGTGGCAGTTCCTCTTCTCGATGTCAAGCCCGGGAAAGTAGTTGAGAAGGTAGTTAGAGATTGTGATGTGACCTGCAATTGTTCAGGTGAATTATGCAAATGCAGTCAACTGTTGAATACATAACCTTCCCTAGGGCACTCGACGGTTCAGTTATAGTAGTGTTTTGAAGTTTTTACAGTCCATTTACTTTGAATGTTGAGAAACTAGTTGCTTAAACTTTATGATGGCAATATAAATGTAAATATGACAGGATTGGATTGTCAGATGGTTCTTACCCGCCTGGGCAGCTGTGATGAGCGCTGTATTTCCCTCATTGTCCTGCCAGTTCACATCCAGGTGAGGACAGTGGGAAAGAGCCATCACAACATCCACGTACCCTTGGTAGCACGCCACTATTAGTCCAGTCTGTAGAGTCAACACACACATGAGACGATACTGTGAAGAAGTTTCCACCCCCTTGCTAGGAAACATTTACTAGCAGTTGATACATTTGAGCAAAACAGTCTCAATAAAAGGGCTAGGTATTGACACAGATTTCACGATTCAATTAGAATCCAACTCAGAAGCTTTTAATTCGATTTGATTCCGATTTTGATTTGGATATATATCAGGCACAGTGACCGTTTGTGAATTTTTCTTAAAGGGGTCATTTTATGCTTTTTCTTTTTTACTTTTTCAACTTTAGTTAGTTACATAAAAAAGATCTGAGCGGTTACAAAGCTCAAAGTCCACTCTAAAGGGAGACATTTTATTTAGGGGTTATGTGAGGATTGTTTTAAATTCACCTAAATTAAATGTTATATTTTTTTAAATGTTAAAAAATGTATAGCTTTCAATTTCACTGTAATATTGAATGACTATAAATTCATGTATAAAATGGTAGGGGGGGGGGGGGGGTCATTTTCATCAAGACATCAGTAGCCTTCATTCATAAAAAGATGCCATTGAACAAGTATTGAACATTAATTTGGAGATTAACTGAAATTATTACATTCTGAAAAATATATTTTAAAAAATGTGTGATTAATCTAGTTAAATTTGTAATCGATGGACAGCACTGGGTTTTACATTGCTTTAACTCATCAAAATAAGTTAAGCAATTTACAACTTTTTTAAGTTATACAAGATTCAACTCATTTTTTAAGTAAGTGCAATTTAAGTTGAAATGACTTAAATTTTTAAGTACATCAACTAGGATGTTTGTGCCACTTAAACTAAAATGTAGATTTTGAGATTTAAGGATTGATGTTGGTTCAAAGAAGATTGACAAAAATCGATTCAGTGATATTGTCGACCCAGCCTTATCAGTTGGCCTATAACTGAAAATAATAATAATAATCCAGTATAACCACTGTTTACCAAGATTTTGGTTTGCACATCAATGAAGAAAGCTAATGGCCTAAAGTAGCAGCTTCAAACCTGAAAATGTGCAGAACTGCATTGTGATTTCACAGTGTAAAGCAGATGTTTGGGATTTTTACTGAAGACCTTTAGCATGTTTGTTACACTCTTCACAGTCAGTCTGTCCTATTTAAGTGTGAACAGTAGTAGTGTGGAGAGAAGTGTCAGCAGCCTCTCATCACACTAAAACACAGCTGGAGGCTGCTGACTAAAAATAAACCTGGGCAAGCTCATTTTACAAGGCTATGACAATAAGGCCGAAATGCTTCCAGTTGCACGTCAGATGCTGATGAAAGTGTGTTTATGTGTTTACAGTGATTTATCTTGATGTTTCCAGTTTAATATACAGAGACAACTGTGAGTGAGCCATCAGTAGGTTAATTCCCTTGAAAAGTGCGAATGCTGTGGCTCTGTGCCACTTATCAAAAACACCGCTCTGTTTGAGAATCCCAACTAGTTACATTGACCAATGATGTGAATTTGGGGCAGGACCCTTCAGGAAAAACCTGTTTAGAAATAGTCATTGGGTCTCATTCACTAATAATTCCATGGATTGTTTATATTTACATGCACATCAAAACTTCAAAACACAATTTGTTCTTAACCTCATTCTAATGTATATGAATTTGGAGTATTCTAAATCAGGCAACCTGCATGCCCAATGTTAATAATTTGCATAAAACATGCCCAACCCATCTTCATGTAAGGGCTTTCCACATAATCTTTCCCTTATATCCTTTTGCCACTCTTAACAAACATATATAATGCTCTTTTAAAAGTACCTTAAAACTAGCTCAAACAATAAAGACCTTTGACCTAACTGTATGTGATGAAAGAAGTATGTCCAAATTCACAGTACTCATAAAATAGTCAAAAAGTACCCAGATTACCTTTTTCAATTCCATTTAGTGCCACAAGGAAACAACACGCAGAGAGCAGAACTTCTTTTGGGTCCACAGACTTTTTTCTAATAATAATATAAATCTTGCTAGTGTTTGAATAACTGTGCCAATCATGTAAAAAATACTTGTTAATTTATGAACAAATCTTGAGATTCTTGAGTTCAACTCACTGTCTCCATGATCCAGTCACAACATTTCTCAAATTAAAGGGATTGTTCACCCAAATGTTGTTTCAAACCTGTGTGACTTACTTTCTTCTGTGGAACTCAAAAGAAGATATTTTGAAGAATGTTGACTTCCATTGTATGGACAAAAACAACAACAACAACAAGGGGCGTTTCTCAAAATATCTTCTTTTGTGTTACACAGAAGAAAGTCATACAGATTTGGATCGACATGAGGGTCACAAAGTGAGATATTCTCAAAATATCTTCATTTGTGTTACGAAAATGGACAATCTTACGGGTTTGGAATGACACGAGGGTGAGTAATTAATGACAGAATTGTCATTTTGGGTGAACTATCCATTTAAAGCTGGCAATCAACATTCGAGTGCCTTTCTCAGGCTGAATAATGCAAGGACGTTGCACCTCTGCCAAAAGTGTGTCAGCGATTAGACAATCTTACTAAATGTTTATCATAAACCAGAGCTGACACCCAAAATCGGCCCTACCGTAATTTACAGTAAGAAGCTGCTACTGCACACAATTATTATATGGGTTCAGAAGACTATTGCACATGAATTGTATGGACTATATTTATTGTGCTTTTTTATGCTTTTTGAAGCTTGACAGACTTGATCAAATGCTGTTGTATGGTAAAAGAGATGTGTAAAATGTCTCCTTTAGTGTTTCATGTAAAATTACATAGGATAAATAATTTCACATTTTCAATGTTCCTGTAAGGTAATAATTGCATTTTCATTTTTGTATGTGTTTTGTATCACTGTCACCAAGCAATACAGTTGCACTGGAAACAAAATTTATAGGCAGATTTATTAAAACGTTAAAATTGAATTCAGGACACAACCCATTTCTCTAGTCTGCAACTTTATATCAAATACTCAGCTTGTTATTAATACAAATGTAGACATGTATTGGGGGTAATCTGTGGCCTGGTTGATTCTTAAAATAGAAAGGATTAGCTTTGTGAGCCTTTGAATGAAAGAGGAGTTACAGGATTTGTCCTCCAGTTCAGCGTTGACAAAGACGACAAAATACAGCATCTATGATACTTCTAATAGAATAATTGTGGATGTATTTGTGGGTATCATAATTATGGGTGTGATGCTGTATAATTTTAATACTGTACTGTACTGTGCACTATACTAAGTATTAAAGTGTATTGTTATTAACATTAGATTATTTATTCACTTGAAGTTTCATTAAAAGTGACATTGAAACAGACGCTGTCCGATAAATGTGAGAGCATACTGGCCTGGATAATATCATGTCAGTCTGGCTGTGACTCACTGCAGTGCCAGAAAACAGGTCAGTGGGTAACATGACTTGATATTACATCAGTGCTGAGCTCAAAGTGATTCTGATGTATTCATCAACTGGAAAGCACTACCTGCACAGCAGTGTGTGAATGAAATGCCTTGAATCTGCCAGAGAGATGTCAGTTAAACTGACTAAATTTACTTCCCCCCCACCCCACCCCCAGGCCTCTTATTTGGTTAAGAGTGTTAAACTATTTTATTTTTCTTCCAACAAATGCAATCCAGCCCAGCCACATTTGCAAGCACTGAACTCCTAGCAATATTAGTTGCATGGTAAACAGGATGTTAGGGGTCATGTGTATAATGGATAATACAGATGGGCTTGAAAATGCAGATGATATTAACAGTTCAATCAAAAGGGGCCTTTAAATCAGCAGCACTGCTTAGATATTTCTGCTTAGATGGTCTACAAATGAAAATATGGCTCTCTCAGACATAAGTGTGTGTGTGTGTGTGTGTGTGTGTGTGTGTGTGTGTGTGTGTGTGTGTGTGTGTGTGTGTGTGTGTGTGTGTGTGTGTGTGTGTGTGTGTGTGTGTGTGTGTGTGTGTGTGTGTGTGTGTGTGTGTGTGTGTGTGCGTGTGCTTGTGATATATGAGGACACAAATGTGCATAATGACATGGGTATTACACTGGTATTACAACTTACACGTGAAATATGAGGACATTGCATGAGTCCTCATATTTCAAACAGCTTAAAAAACATAAAAAACAATGTTTTTTTTTTTATGTTAAAATCCAGCATGTCTCCTGTAAGGGGTAGGTTTAGGGACAGGGGCAGTGTAGGGGGATATAATATATAGTTTGTCCAGTATAAAAACCATTACGCCTATGGAATGTCCTCATAAGTCACAAAAACAAACATGGTGTGTGTGTGTGTGTGTGTGTGTGTGTGTGTGTGTGTGTGTGTGTGTGTGTGTGTGTGTGTGTGTGTGTGTGTGTGTGTGTGTGTGTGTGTGTGTGTGTGTGTGTGTGTGTGTGTGTGTGTGTGTGTGTGTGTGTGTGTGTGTACATTTATATGCACCTTGCAGTAACTAAGGGATTATTTATTATTTATTTTATAGGGACATATATATATATATGTCCGTTGTAGGAAAATTGTCATCTTTACCCTTTATTAAAATATAAAAAAATATATATTTTAAATTTTGCAAGCATATTGTGCTTGGAGTCAATTGTTTTATTTGTGATAATGCAATGAAACATGCCAAATTGTGCAGACATAAGTTTTGGCCAGACTGTCATACAAAGAAATTATTAACACATGCAATGAGAGAACCAACAAAATATTAATAACTGATTAAGTTGTAGTCACTGTATGATTTTTCCTGTGAGATTTTGTGTATGCTTTTTTCATAGCAGTTTGCCATTTTTGCCAAGTTGTACAGTATCTCACGGAAGTCAAAATAAACGTTCGGATTAACTTGACAGTTTTATTAATTGTACAGTAGAATTTAGATATGTCTCAATAATAATACTAATAAAATTATCATCAAAACTTTATTATTTAAGGAATAATCCAAATGTTTCTTCCATGTTTTAATTTGAACAGTAAAGCTCATTGTGCAGCACCTTGTTTGACAAAAAGTTTGTTTCATTTCATATTTAAAAGAAATTAATTTAATGTTTTATGTCTTAATTTGATTACCAGAAAAAAACACAATTTGTGTGGAAAAAGAAACATGTCATAGAAATATATATTTTTAAATGTTGTATAAGTTTAATAATTGTATGAGTTTCATGATTTCAATTAATTAGACATGCTTTTTGATTACTACAGTGAAGTATGTTGTAAATAATTATGTGATGTGTAAATAAATGTTGTTTATATTTATTTACCAAATGTATGTGCACTCTAGTAATGCACAGATACAAACAACCGCCTAATGCACGTCACGTCTACGACAACACCACATATCCGTAACACGCCTGCTCCGCAACCCTAGTAGTTTCACTAGTAGTTTCACTCTACCACCCCCCCTGAAAGAAATCCTAGGGGAAACACACACATATATATTCCTCTCATATTTTTATGGTTTAATGGAACTTGTGGGGTCATTAAAAACAAATGTTCCCCTTCCAAACATCACTTTTGGCCACAACTGTGTACATGTTTTGTGTTGTTGTTGTTTTGCCATGTCATTTGGCCTATGCAGGGACACTGACTAATAACCTCATTTACAGCATTACACCATGCAGAGATGTCTCAGATGAACAGAGCCCATGCTGGAACTATTAGTGGGGAAATCCTGTGCCTGTTTCTCTGAACTGCCCTGTATAGAAGAGTGATGAGAGACGAGATAAGAGAGACGAGATAAGAGAAGCGCCTGTGTGAAGTGGAGCTCTTGAGGTTCATCAAAAGCATTCTACAGCAGTGTTTCCCCTACCATTGTTTTGGGGGGGCGGCCCGCCCACTCAAAACTGCCCCCCGCCCCCCCGAATGAAAAATTCCCCGAGAAAAAAAAAAAAACTGGACGCAAGAGCTCCATGTAGTAACTTTAGCGGCTATGCTTTTCGCGATAGAGCAGTTTAGTACACTTGAAATCATATCACGATAGACTAGTGTGTGAATATTAAACGGCTAAAATACTATTTAAATATGAATCACTGTGAGAATGAATGAACTGCAGACGACGCGCAGTTTCATTTCACACACACATACACACACGCACGCGTGACGATCGACCTGTTGTTTTCATAGACACAGTAAAAGGTTGTTTTTGCCTATAGAGAGCCTAAGTCCCGCCCCTCCGCTTCCGGCTCATGGGACCTTGTTTCGGAAAAAATATGCATGGAAGTCAATGGGGAGAGACAAGTTATCTTTTTATTCCGTCTGAACTGTGCCCTGAATTACACATATGATGTTTGTCAATTTAAAAGAGAATTATGAAAGTCAATAAAGTCGCAGTTTGTCATAAAACAGAAGAGTAACATTTAGATTTATGTGAAAATCGCGCAATGAACTACATCTCTCGTCTCGTCACTAAGCTCGTGTGTGTGCAGTCTGGTACAAAACATGACGGCGAAACGTTACGATTATAAGGTAAGACTATAGAAAACATGACAGATGTTACCTTCAGTAAAGTTAGCTTCATTCTTTGAGAGAAAAGGTATGCCGTCATGCGCGCCTTTTGGGTTTTGTAGTCTTTGTAATTACGTATTTTCACAGTCTTATATCGCAACAGTTTTACATCAAACTGCAACTTTTTTTACTTTAAAATGTATCGTTTAAATTGCCAAACATCATATGTGTAATTCAGGGCACAATTCAAACGAGATCAAAAAATTTGTTGTCTCTCGCCATTGACTACCATACAATATTTTTCCGAGTTTAGGTCCCATGGTGGCCAACCGGAAGGGGAGGGACTTAGGCTCTCTATATGAGCACAGAGCCATATAAAGATATATATATATATAATATATATAATATATAAACATATATATCTCTTTATATGGCTCTGTATGAGCATAGACATAATATAATACATAGACGCCCTATTGGCCGCTTTGGAACGTTGCTGCGATACGTCAACGGGTCCGCCATTTTGCGGAGGGCAAGACTGCACTGTAATCAAGGGTGAGCTGCGTTTTTTTCTGGATAAAAACAAAAACTGTTTTTATATTTATCAACCGATTTCAGTGGTTTGTATGTGGTGTACAAAAAGTTCCATCTCTAGTTATTTAAAATCTCAATAGTTACACTTGTAAAATATTTGTTTTAATAAAGAATGGTCAAATTCTTTTGGACTTGTCATGTATCTGGCTTTTTATTCTATAAGTTTTCTTATTGTGGAAAAAGCATTTTCTGTGATTGACCAGATTTGAGCAATAACAAAGATAACTGATGGATCCATGCTAATACATATGTTATGGTACAACTAACATTTGTGAGAAGTAATAGTAAATAGTTTAGTCAATAACATAAACAAATAGTATACAGCAAATAAAATAGTAATGAATAGTATAATTATATAATATCATACAATAATACAATCACAAAAATATTGATAATAGCATATGGTTTATTAATAATACTATAATAATAGCAATAGAATAAGAAATATCAATTACAGAATATACACAATAAAAAATAAGTTAAATAGTGACTTATATTTAATATTTAACTCTTTTTGTTAAATTTCAGTTTTATTGATCAGTAATAGCAGAAGTAGCTTCAGTCAAACATACAGCAGGATACAACGTTAAAAAAGCCTAAATATAAAGTTATGAAACTTCACTTTGCCCTCAGCCAAAACGATTTACCAGGGAACCATTTATAGATTAATGAGACCAAAGATCGCCCGTTAGATATACACAAGACGAATAATATCTCATGTTTAATCACTAGACTAGAGACATCCGAGCCGGCGGCAAACTTCAGACGCTCTGGCCGAGGTAAGGCTGTCCTCTGCGGGCTTAATGAGCGCCGAGCGCCCGGTGATCGCGTCGTACAACTCCGAAACCGTCAGATCAAATTTTTAAATAGGCGCTATCTTTATAAACAAACCACATATTTAAGCTTTAAACAACTACATTGTCGACTGAAAAACTATTAAAACTACATTTCGTGACACAATAACAGTAGTATTTTTTAATTTATCCTCTGAACGTTACTATTACTAATTAAATAATGACCAAATACAACCAAAAACAAACGTTCAGTCTTGCCTGTGAAAGATAATTCCTCGAAAACTTTTTTTCAATTGTGTGGCGATTTGTACAGCCCCAAGCAGCGCACAAAACAGGCATTTTTCTCATTCCCAGTATGAGAGGTATGGGAAAGTTGCCATCCCCAATATGGCGGCGCCGTTGACGTGCGCTCCAGCGGCCAATAGGGCGTCTATGTATTATATTATGTCTATGTATATGAGGACACAAATGCATGGACTTCCTCTCCAGACTCTAGATCCGCTCTTAAAGTAACTCCGTGAGCATTTAACCGCTTCATTTGAGAAATCTATCGTCATGTCATAAACAGAAACTCAAAGGTCTTCACGGCAACCCGTCAAAATAAAAGTTCGGTTTAACTTGACAGAAATATATTACTGTTGTACAGTAGAATTTAGATGCATTTCAATGTAATAATAATACTAACACTAATACAAATAAATTATGATCTCAACTTTATTTTTAAAGGAATAATAAATTTTTCTTCCATGTTTTAATTTTAACAGTAAAGCTCATTGTGCAGCACGTTGTTTGACAAAAAAAGTTTGTTCAATTTCATATGATTAAAAGGAATGTAATTAATGTTTTGTCTTCATTTGGTTACCAGAAAAAACAACAGAATTTGTGTGGAAAAAAAAAAAACATTTAATAGATTTAAAAAAAAAAAAGATTGTATAAGTTTAATAATTGTTTATAATAAAAGTTTTATGATTTCAATTAATTAGACATGATTTTTGATTACATAAAAATGTACACCAAGTATCCGTAACACGCCCGCTCCGCGACACTAGTTTCGGGGATCGACAAACCCCCCCCCTGAAAAAAATCCTAGGGGAAACACTGTACAGTCATTCTATAGATCTCTGTGTGTTAGGCTATCAGGACTGCATTAGCCATGACCTCATATCAGCTTCTCTTTATGGAGTGTATTGATTTCACGTTTTTTAGACATTCTCTAAAATCCAAGCTTTTAAGTTGTAACATGATATATTCGGAACAGTCGAGGCCTCAAGCTCTGGGAGGTTGATGTCACTCAGGGACTCATTTTTGCGAGGAATGACCAGGTTTGTGCTAGAAAGAGAAAAGGCAAGAGGCTTGTGCTTGGTACTGTGAAACTCCATTATTAAACCCTTAAGGCCTGCAAATTATTTGTCCATTATACTTAAACACTTTGCACTCATACAACTGTTTTGCGTTTAGCTTTTATACAATGTAATTATCCCAAAACACATGCGAGTTCCAGCAGTCTGCCAGAATCAAACCTTAAACTTTGTGTTTGATGTTCATGTAGAATTGATTGTCTAACTGACTTTCTGACATTTGAAGACACATGTTTAGAGAAATGTTATAAAACTCCCACATTCACCAGAATATCACACTGCCCCAACAAGAAGTGTTGGGTTTTGTTGGATCAATGTGTCAATGTCAGGCAGTTGTTAGGGATTGTGATTGTCACAATAACTTATATTAAAGGCCATGTTGCAGGTTTTTTTTTTTTTTTCTTTTCTGGCAGTTTTCTAGTTGGTAATAAACATTTAAACAGTTATCCGTTGTATTTGATGTTGTAGGGGATTACAAAAAAGAAATATAATACGGGAAAGTAGGTGATATGTTAGCATTTGGCTAACAGCTAGCGAGGATTCTAATTTCTCCCACAATGCATTGGATGACGTCACATGAGGTACGCTGTTGGACAACAGACGAAAGCCCGCGAGTAGTAGCTAACGTTAGCTAGTGAAAGAGTGACAGTGTCAGATATAAGTAAATATATCGAGATAGATAGATAGATAGATCTTCCGAAGCTGGGTGCAGTTTGTCAAGATTAGGCGAGCAGATTTTTCACCTAAGTTAACGTTAGCTCTGTCGCCGCAGTTACTCGAGAATATGCAGCACGCATTTCAAAGAGGAGGATTACCACTCAGGGGATGCCAAGATGGTCTCACTTGGTTTAAAGAGTGAGAGGATGGCTAAGTTACTTCCTACCGCCGTGCCGTCTGTGAATGCAAACCTCTCTGCTTGCCCTGTCCCGAGGCCGAGAGACACCGTCTGCCGCAAGCGAGATATTGCCACGGTAAGTTCATCATGCTAACGTTAATGTTTACAAGCTGCGTGTTAGCTAGCTCTGTGTGTATTTTGTAACGTTATAGCTACCGTGTTCCCTTTGACACAGCCTCCACTACAAGCACGATCACTCTGACATTAGAAGAGCATTTTTCGTGATTCACGAATTTGAGCCAAAACAAAATTGCCCTGAACTAAATGCCCATGTCGTTATGAAAGCTTCATGGCTAGTGTTTGGACCAGTGGTAATGATCATCAAGCGGCTTTCGCAATCGTACGTTTGGGTTTTGTGTTAGACTGCTACGGTTCTCTTTCACATTTGACCGTGACCGTGTCGTCAGGGCTGTAGTGGAGACTAAACGCAGTTTACCCACCGCTGAAATTATGTCAGAAACAGTTTATCCACTTCTCACTTCAGAGTTTAGCTACCTCTCAGTAAATTCACTACCTCATAGAGTTTATGTAACTTTACCACATGTATTAGCACTAGTATTGGTGTAAACATTTAATAGTAACATTCAAATCATCGAATATGTTCTGGATTTCTTTTATGTATTCATTTAGTAGCGCATATCAGGGTCCACTCTACTGGCAATCCCTGGCAATCTCATAACATTCTGTTTACTGTTTATGTTTGCTATAATTCATATGCAGGACCATTTCATGTGTTTTCAAACTTTCCATTAGTGGCAATGATCTTTATACAGTATTATTATTATGTCTGCAGGTTATGCAACATCATTAATGAAGGCCCTTTGGGAAAGCTACACCAATTCACCTGCAGCTCTTCGAGAGGTTAGCGCCAGTTTGTCCTGATGCACCCGGCCGCCCCCATCGCCAAATCCTTCAAACAGGTTCCTGAGGAGGAGGCCGTCAGACTCTACCTAGCCCTATTTATTTTAGTTGTTAGTTATCTTCTTTCCTTCTGTCCCTGTCATCTCATTTAGTGGTGGTTTCGGTGCTTTGGTTTTACTTTGCACAAAATCATTACTTTTTTTCTTAGGCTATTGATTCCCGTGTTTATTTGAATTGAATTCAATTGAATTCCGATTCAGCCATTAGCTTACCTTTGTTATCACGCAAAGAGGTCTGGAGCGGCGGTCCGTTCAGAATTACAACCAACAAAATATAAGTGTGCATGTACAAATTTGCAGTAATGTTCGGTAAATATAAACTTGAAACCGGAGAGATAGTTAATGAGTGAATTAACTATGTTCCTAAACATGATCCATAACTGTTAACAGGATTCATTTCAGTATGGCTAATGTACCCCTTCGTCCTACACTAATCATAGACTAAACCATATCAGAAAACACACACAAATACATGTATACGATGTACAGTACACATGTATATTTGAATCACACATAACTAACCTTAACCCATACACATAATATATTCACACACACACACACACACACACACACACACACACACACACACACACACACACACACACACACAAATTCATTTATTTAAATGGGTTAGGGTTATGTATATGTATATACTTCAGGTTACCATAAGTTAGTTAACTTAAATGAAGAGTTGGTCATGTAAGCTATAGCTAGCTGCAATTAACCCATTATCTAAAACATTAACTAAAACTGGCCACATAAAATATACTGACTAGATTCACGAGAGGTCGGCTAATGTGTGTAAAAGTTAAAAAAAAAATACAGTAATTTCATTAATTTACCAGCGAGCGTACTTCGGAAGCTCTGAAAATGAATGGGGTTCAATGGTGGAACTATCAATGTTTGGAACTATTGGCTGCTCCACCACACGCGATGCGTTACTTCCTCATTCCAGAGTTCCTATGGCGGTATATGGGAGTGTCGTAACTCTCTCTCTATGGCTCTGGACCACACTATTGCAGGCAAAAGAAACAATGTGCAAACATTTCAGGTCTAGCCCTTCATCAGTGGGCTTTTTTATATAGATTTGTTTACTTGCAACCTGTGTCTTTGTTCAGTAATATTTGTCCTTGTTCAGTAAATGTTTAGTAACCATTACAAGCAATGCCAATAAACAGTTTTTTTCTTATAAAAATCCATGTGTTCTGTGTACTTTATAACATTTTGAGGGCAATTGGGCGATCACAACAGAATAAGGAATTATTATTTTTATTCATTTTCATCCAAACGAGGCAATTGAAAGCCCTGATAGGTCTGGTCACAACTTTGGAATTGTTGTCTGATGGTTGAAACCACACGAGAGGCTTCTTTATACTCCTGCCTAAAACTCCATAAGCCCAGCGTATAGCCTGCCTGGACGCAGTGTACCGGTATTGCCATGGATAAGTAGGAAAGATTCTTAAGTTTTAAACTCTACAAGTATGTTGGAAACATATCTGATGCATGTTTATTGTGTATGCAACACATCTCCTGTCACCTATAGCTGTTGTTCAAAGGACTCCGTGTAAAAAATAAAAAGGTAAAGTAAACATAAACCATGAACATACTCATCACACTGAAGACATGACCAGCCTACTCGTCGTCAGCTACATTTGCAAACAACATTTTCACCGGAGATAGAGGTAAAAGCAGGACACTCGGCCGAGCAAACAGATACTCAAATTATACTCGAAATTTACTCAATGATGCCTTATTAATTTTAGTATATTTAAAGTAGCCTATGCCTCCTCTGTATGGATAGAAAATGGTTTTATTACAAGACACAAATTCAGATAGGCTTCTCAAAGCCTGTTTTATTACAGGTTTGAATGAATGAAATAATGTCTCATCTGTATTAGAAAAATAAATATATAAATAAGAAATAACTAAAAGCAATACCTCCAAATTTAACAAAAATAGCTCTCACAAACTTACAAAAATGAACTAACAAAATGTATATTTTTTTCTTCCTCTTTATCATATTTTTCTTCCTCAATCCTCATCCTCCTTGTTTGCCCATCTATGTTTTGTTTTAGAGCTGATCTTTCCCAGAAGTTTTTTGAAAACCAGGACATTTTCATAATTAAAAAAAAAAAAACAGCTAAAACAGGACGTGAAAACAGAACATGTCCTGGGAAAACAGGACTGTTGGTCACCCTAACCTAGTCTAAAGTCTGTGGCGTTGCGCGTACATTCAGATGCTATTTTAAGCGCGCATGCTTGGCCATGATAATACAGAGTGAACAACGTGCATCCACTGTAAATGATTCTCTCATCTACACAGATGCATTTTACTTTTTGCAAACGATGCATTATTATAAGGAAAACTATTTAAACACGAGTCTTACAGCCCTGACGAGAACATCGATCTCCTCGGCTGTGAACCATGAGAACTGTAACTGAACCGATTCTGAAGCGCGCCTCTGCCTGCAGCCTGCGTCTACCTCATGTGACGTCATCGCCGAGTCGCGTAAAAAATAACCGTCACTAACCAAAAACTGGACTTTAACACCATTTTGGAGACATTTCTAACTTTATATACATATCTTAACTGCTTTATGTACCCATTAATCGACAGTGGTGTTTAACCTGCAACATGGCCTTTAAGGCCAATTCACACTCAATTGGCCTTAATATAAGTTATTGTGACAATCACAATTAAACAAGAAAGAATTAAGTAGGCTACTTTAAATGGGTATCTTGAATGTTATAAAAATGCTAATTCGAGTTTTGAGAGAAGATAGAGCCCCGAGACTGCAAATAAACAATATGGTCTGCCTTTGCATTGCTAAATTTTTACCACAAACTTATAAATAATTAATGAATCTCCCCTTTCAACTAAGAAACAACATATTGTTCTTTAACCTGTTTAATCCCACCGGTCACAATTGTGACCGCAACTTTTTTCTTATTTCTGGGAGCTCTATTGGCTTTGGGCAAGAAATTCAACTTTTAAATGAAAAAATAGATTGTCTTGATTAAAATGTATTAATATCATGTGACTAGTGTGAAAGGTCACATGACCAGATCAGTTTACTTCTTGCTTACACATCTGGAAGAAGATGTCTTCCTCAGACTACTACAAAAAGTAGCCTAGTATGTAAAACATCTTAATTAACAGATAGAACTATCATACTTTGTACATATATTCTTTAAACGGTCTACTACTGATATATTTTAAAAAATTATACTCATGCATATATATTTTGCTCGTAAGACGTGTAAATTTGTTAACGGTCACAATTGTGACCGGTAGTATAACACAGTGCTTCAATTAAAAACACAGGTTTTGGCTGTTAATCCTACACTGAACGTATGTCACACCTGTGTGGTGAATGGATTATCTCGGCAAAGGAGAAGTGCTCACTAACACAGATTTAGACAGATTTGTGAACAATATTTGAGAGCAATAGGCCTTTTGTGTACATAGAAAAAGTCTTAGATCTTTGAGTTCAACTCGTGAAAAATGGGGGCAGAAACAAAAGTGTTGCATTTATCATTTTGTTCAGTGTAGTTATCAGTATCCCAGAAACTATCAATGTGTTGGACCTTCAAGACATACGTACGTGACCCCCCACCCCCAATTGAAAGTGACTGTGATAGTGAGGGCTCAGATAGGGTGAAAAGTCTTCAGTACCAGGGTGAAACTGCCCCTTTGCCAGGTAGACTATTGAATGGCAATGCAGATGTGAACTATCTGGAGGATTAGGCAGATGTTCATGAGAACCAATTGGTGTGCCCCACACATGACCACGAACAACCCAACAACCCTTTCTACAACGTACGGCCCATCTTCAGTGCACTAAATGAGTGCACACACATCTCCCTGAAACTGGCCTAGGACAGGGCCCAAGTGTAGTCATGGTCTAGCCCATAGGGGTCTAGCCGAACAAGCAGAAGCTACTCCAGGGTGTGACTTTGTACATGACAACCTTTTCACCTCACTAAGCCTCCTTCACGAAATGAAAAATCGAGGTATTGGATGTCTTGAAATGTGTTGTGTGAATAGGTCTAATTGAAGAATTTGTATGAATTCTGACTATGGTGTTTCCCACCGGTGACTTTTGTGACCGAGTATAAAATCTAATATTTCACTAACTTAACCAACATAAAATCAAAATGGGCATAACGTTTGAGTGTTAGGGAGGTCCCAGGAGTAAAATGCATGTACTCAAATTGCAAGAAAAAATTTGGGATTAAACATGTAAAAAGGTCTTTTTAAAAAGGTATTTGACCATTCGTAAAATATCCATTACCCTACGCTTTATTTGTAACATTTCTGATTAAAGTAATTTACCTTTCTTCCCATCAGTCCAATCCTCGTTTGACTCCATACGAGTCAATTAAAGGTTCTCGTCTCATTAGGAATCGATTCGATCCCTGTGGTTCGAACCCTGTGGTAACAACCCGGACCAGTGAGTTGTTAAAGGGACAGTTCACCCATAAAATAAAAGTAATGTCATCATTCACTCACCCTCAAGTTGTTCCAAACCTGTAAGAATTTATTTATTCTGTGGACCACAAAAGAAGCTATTTTAAAGAATGTTGGTAATCAAATGGAATTGACAGAATTTTTATTTTGGGTTGAATTATCCATTTAACCCCGAATTGACCTAGAAGGACAGATTCGAAAATATCTACATCTCTGACCGATTCGCACACGCCTGATTCAGTCCAATTCCCAAACGAATCATTCAGACCGATTTTATGAACGGTTCACCAGTTCATTGAAAACTCCAACTCAATATATGATTCGTTCACGACTCTTATCGTTGTTAAGGCGAGACACGGCAGGCAAAAACATCGTTTTTTTTTCACTGGTCAATTTTGAGATTTTGGGCTATTTGTCTTCAATAACATGTCTTCTTTCAGACTTGAGGTGAAAAAAATTCCAAAATACACATTTAGGTGTTTATTTTACTACACTTTGTCCATTTGCGTCTGTAGTTTTCTCCTAAATTCAACAAAAAGTTGTCGTTATATATCAACATGCTGCTCTGCGATCGCTATCTGCACCCTGTCATCACACACACCGTTGGAAAGCTCTCTTTCTCCTGTTCAACGCTGTCGGATCCAAATATGGTCATTTCCTTTTTATCAGCAACCAATCGTGAAAGTAAAATGGGCATTTAACTCTAAAACCGAAATCTCATTGGCTGGTGTCAATTTCTGACAACGTGATTGGTTCAGATGCATCACGTGACGCGCTCTGACATTTAGATGTGTGTTTTTGACTCTTTTTCTGTTCATTTGAAGGCCATAAATGATGTGTTATAAGTTGTAATGTGATTTAGTTGGTTTGTATTGTTGGTGCTGATGATTTGATAAGATATTGTGTCTGTAAATAGTTGTTTCCACTAAAAAAAGTATTTATTTTTACATTACAAATCTTTAAATGCTGTTTTCTCAAAATGAGTATTTTGTCATTCTCCAGTAGAAACTTCTCAGCCTGTGTAGCACCTATGTACACCAAACTTTCCAGTTATACACTTAGCAGTATTCTGAAGATATTTTCA
Source organism: Chrosomus eos (assembly GCA_036326025.1). Taxonomy (NCBI): domain Eukaryota; kingdom Metazoa; phylum Chordata; class Actinopteri; order Cypriniformes; family Leuciscidae; genus Chrosomus; species Chrosomus eos. The sequence goes on from CM070840.1 coordinate 14,567,080, forward strand.
GAGGGATTTGTTTATAAATCATTTCTGGCCTGATTTATGTGACTTTTTAATAAAAAAATATGGCGAGAATTGATTTTTTAAGGCTATGGACAGTATATTTTGATTTCCTAGGTAATGAAAGCATATATCCTGAAATCCCTCTGAAATTCTTTTTTCATCTTGTGTGTGAACAAAATGAAAAAATAATTTTGCACCTGGCTTTATCATATGGTCAGATCTATCTACCGAAAATATATGCAAAATTGTGCATATTTAACGAGATAATGCCTAATTTGCATAATTAAACATACAAATTTCAAAAACTTGTAATACATTTTTTTAATATACTTGCATAAGTAATCAACTGAGAAAGTTTCATGATGATATCTATTATTTAAAAAAAATACCCTATTCACCTGTAGTGTCTCGCCTTAAACACTTCACCTTTAACAGTAGCATGTGATAATAAGCTTACAATAAGTGTACTGTAAAGTGTAACTACTTACTCTTTTGTTTTTGTCCGTCTCCCGAACGTCCTCCTCCGTAACACCTTGTCTAATCATGAGTTTCACTATGAGCGCGTTGTTTTTGGAACACGCTTGAAAAAAGGACAGCGGTTCTGGACTCTCCGGGGAAGGGGTTCTCTCGGAGTCAGCAAAGTCATCGTCCGGTGGGTAAAAGGAGTCATCCGAGACGATACTCCTGTCATCCGGCAGTTCTGAGAAGTCCCCCAATTCCTCGAAATCCTCATCGGTCCCATACAACTCGCACGAGCCGAGATATTCATCATAATCGTCATTTCCCGCGCGATTAGGCGATTCCTCCACTATAGTGGGACAGTTCTGGGCGGTTTTAGCATGTTTAAGTGGTTTAACTTTTCTTGGAGATGATCCTCCGCCATCCCTGCTGTCCGTTATCAGAACCATCCCTATATGATAAAATCCTCAAGTCATGCGGATCAAACTCCTGGTCTCCTTCGGCTGCATTTAGGTACGTTAAAGTCATAGATACCAAATGAGCAAAAATGCTATTAAAAAAAAACCGTTTAATCTCCAAACTGAGGCTCGAATCTTCTTTTAAATATCTGCGACGTCATTTTGCTCCACTCATATAGATTATAAATAAAATTAGTGTCCATACAAAAATAACTTAACGTAGTTTTATCAGAATTGTAATAACTTGTCTCTATAACGCGAAATGTCAATGCAGTGTTCCTCAGTGACACCCGGAGACGAGCAGAAGCTCGTGTCGGAAGCAAAAAGTCCCAATAATAAATATTTGCAGTTCCATGTAATGTGAAACAATCTTCAGAATGTAGCAATTTCTTCGCGAGAGAAACTTTTCAGATAGTGTGGTGTCCTAAAAACAGCATTTAGTATGGAAACGCTGGACATTCCCGTAGAAGATAAGAGAAATAGACGCGTGCGCTACAAAACTCTGCCTCCATAATCCGATTAGATGCCCTCCTCTCTCTCTCTCTCTCTCTCTCTCTCTCTCTCTCTCTCTCTCTCTCTCTCTCTCTCTCTCTCTCTCTCTCTCTCTCTCTCGTTTTTTCTTCCTCCCTCCCTCTATAGTTTTGCATATATGGGTCAATGACAATTCCCCCCACACCCAGATTAAATTCAGTTAATACTAACATTTAAAATGACACAAAAATATTTTCATGAAAGAAAATATGTTCTATATAAAATGTAAAATGTATACGTTAACTGTGTTCACTAAACACAAATTTGCTGAGACTTGTCATTTCAGGAAAGTACAAACCATCATCATGGGTTTTCCCTTTCTTCTCAGCGACTGTGTGTTGCCGTCGGGGACGTCCCTGACAATATTAGAGTAATTAATCAACTTTCCAACACTTGTTTTTTCTCTCACTTTTGTTAGACTTCACATCTTTAGAAACTGTGGAGCTTGTATGGCCTCTTATCATCTCAGCTTTCTTCACTCCAGTCCCATTCAAATGATGTAATTCACATTTCACTTATGAAACATGTCACTTTCAAAAAAAAAAAAAATCAGCTCTTTTTAGGGACACCATACACACTCAAATTTCTCACAAACGCCTCTGTCACACATTATATCTAATGTGTGTGCTCTATTACAAGCTCAAGCTTTTTCCACAACCTCATCCCTCGTTTCCTCTTAGTTCTTAGATAAGTGCTGTAATTGCTGTGTCTAATTAGTGAGTCGTTTAGCCCTGAACAGCTGGGAGCTCGGGCTCCATCCCCTTCACTTGCAGCTGTGATCTTATCAGTTAAGTATACATACAGCGCAGCATTCACACCGCTCTGTATGATTGTGTTTGACCGTTAAACATCTGTGATGAGGGGAAGTACTGTGGTTTTAAAAACAAGTAAACTCTACTGCCAAAAATGATGTCTCTAACTGCCATGGCATGACTATCAGTTTACGGTCAGTGACTCAACTGTATTCACACATAATTTTTACCCTCCATATATCCCACTATAGGCCTACTCTGCACAACTACACCAGACCATAGTAAATAAAATATGTATTAATTTTACAATTGACAGTATTTGTTGCATAATGCAAAAAGATTATTCCCACTTGTCCCACCTTTAAAAAAAAAATAAGCAAAAATCTGGGTTACAGTGTGGCACTGTGAATGGAGCCAATACATAAACATTAAAATAATGTTTCAGTAATATAGCCACAAGATATGAACAATATGAGAGTTAACATGATTTTAGTGGGGAAATAATTTTCAGGGAAACCCACGGCTAAAGTAGTTCCAGGCAGGTCTTGACCGCATTACAGTTCCATATCACTTCGTCAAATGATTTCAGTTATTTCAAAGGTCTTTACAACCTACAGAACCAAAACCCACATCGACACTGACCGAGCAAATAAATATAGTAAACATTAGGATAAAAACGACACATTACTTCCATGTTTTTTTGTTGTTTTTTTCCATTAAATTACGTTTTATTAATGTATTATTTATTATGGAAAAGCACATACAGTATTCTCTTTCTCCCGCGGTCTCTCCCATTCCAACGCACACACATACAGTAGTACGGACACACACCCGCCCGCACAGAAACGTGTTGTCAGTGCTTGTCTGGCGATTTTATAAATAAAATAGTTTCGCAACTTAAAAGCTGCATGACATTATTTCTCACTAGCATGGTAATAACGTCGCTGTCCTTGGAGCAGATGAACTTAGAGTAGAGACACGCTGCAACACTGCTGACAGACGCACAGACTCAGGTAATTCACACATGCTAAATCTCTCTCTCTCTCTCTCTCCTCTCTCTCCTCTCTCTCTCTCTCTCTCTCTCTCTCTCTCTCTCTCTCTCTCTTCTCTTCTCCTCTCTCTCCTCTCTCTCTCTCTCTCTCTCTCTAATAACTGCATTAGTCTGCTATCACCGGCTCAAGACTCTGTTACTAGCTCTAAAATGACTTTTTGGAATTAGCACTGGAAGCTGGGATTAGATGTGTAAGAAATTAGTCCTACACACAAGAGCGTTTTAAGGACAAAAGGTGTGTTAACCGTAGTATAAGCAGAATAATTGACTCCGGTCTGTGAGTTATTGAAAAATAATGTAACAGCCATGCATGACATGACCGGTGTGCATTGTTTTTCTAATAATTCAACGCCCGTCATTATTATTCCTTACTTAAATTATTTTAGTTTTTAAATCCTCCAAAAATTAGCCTCATTTGCTGTAATTTTAAATGCATACTCTTTCTGCTTCTTCTTTAGAGTTAGAGTGAGTTGTTAGTGAAGGATCAGAACAGGAACTGACTGCCATCTCTCTTAGAAATAAAAGAAGCCATGCTGCTCCTTGGCTATTTCGGCTTAGACAATTACATTAGCTCAGCACTCTGGCCTGCTTAGGTTAATAAATCCCCAGGAGCTGATCGAGAAGGAGAACTTCATGCTGGGAAAAGGTTGATGTGGGATTCTCTGTCGAGCATCCAAGAGGATCAAACTGTATCAACTGCATCCGTATCAAACTAATTATTTCTGAGTCCGTTTCTAATTTAAAACCTATCATTTTAAATTGTTATCCTTGTTGCAATTATTTTTGGGAACAACATCTCACTAATGGGACTTTATCATCATTCAGAAAGGGCTGTCAATCTAAAATTAGTTTGATTACTTAGGGGTCAATCAGTTAATTTAGTAGAAAATGGCTTTCATTTACAGGTCTGTGAAGGTTGAGTACCTCCTTTTGGTTCCAAATTAGTACAAAGCCTCTTTCCATCCTCAAAAAGGTACTGGGTGACTGCCGGTTTCTGTGCCTCTGCTTCTCCAAAACACAAATGTAACAATGTGACAAATGTGACAAATGTGTGGTACAAAAATGTGATAGATCCTGTCATTGTTTTCAATGTAACGCGCGCGTGTGTGTGTGTGTGGTGTGTGTGTGTGTGTGTGGTGTGTGGTGTGGTGTGTGTGTGTTTATATAAAGCTCGAATAAGCACCATACCACTAGCCTTGTTTTGGCTTCCTTTCACTTTTGTAACATTGATTCAGGCTACCTCGACTGGAGATTTGAGGATTTATTTCGGTTAAATATTCCAATCACCTCACAATATACAGAATAAAGAGTGCAAACAGGACATAGTAACTAGGATCAATATTTTTGGAGCGTGGTGTAAGATATTGCCACCTGAGGACCAACTGTGTTGGATTCTACTCCGACTTCTCAGCGCTTCGGAAGCTTGTAAAATCTGAAGGTTGCACCATTCCTCCGTGGCACTCTCTGAAAGCAGGAAAAACAGTTTTCTATTAAACGTCTATAAATGTCATGTGTTTATCTGTTTATTCATCATGACAGGAGATTGCTGCATCCAACTGCACTTGGCCGGATCTTATGAAAATAACTGTTTTTGCTTATTAATTGCATATTAACATCCTCTTTTCAATTCTTTTTCACTTTGATTTTCTGTAGAGTTGTTGTTTTTATTCTGAAACACTCCGGCTCACTCAGCAGGTTTTAATTCTTGCTTCTGTGTCTGTCATACTGACTCACTAACACACTTCCCAAACATCTGTGTATTTTCAGGAATAGACTGCCTTTGTTTCAGGAGTTCCTGTTTCTATGAACAATAGAAAACCTGTGTGCTGCTTCTATATCTTTTTTTTTTTTAGATACACCTTTATTTAGTTATAAAGGGCACACTGTGGTGAAGTTGAGGTTCAGCTGTATCAGTGACTGCTACACACATACATACACACATACAGACATGCAAAGCTGAAGAAAAGTCTTGTCTGTTTTCCTGTTGTCTCTCAGCCAGTTTTTGTTTTCTCTCATATACACTCTTAAAAACAAAGGTGTTTTAAAAATGTAGTACGTTAAAAACACTTTACTGAAAGGTTCTTTGGGGAATTAAAAATGGTTATTTTATGACATCACTGCAAAAATTCCACAGTGACAATGACATCACATTATTTGAAAACAAAAGCTATAAGGGTAGTGAATCCAAAAATGAAACCAAATCTCTTTCTTCTTTCATTCTTCCCTGAAACAATAAATATATTTTTTTAATGTTTTAACTGTTTTTGCTTATACAATGAAAGTCATTTGGATCTAAAACAATATTGGACCCTTGACTTTCATTGTATCAACAAAAAACATTTCTAAAATATCTTCTAAGTTTGTAACCATGTGAGGCTGAGTAAATGATGAGAGAATTTTCATTTTTGGATGCACTATCCCTTTAAGAGCCATTATTGTTTAAGACATGATCGAATTACATTATGGACATTTTGGTCATTTTTATTAGTTACAGATTCTACATCCAATTCCATGTCCATTTTGTCTTTAGTTCATACTTTAAATTGCAAAAGAGTCTTATTTCAGCCTTTAAAATTGCTGAACGCCTATGAAATAGCGGTCTGAATGTTAATTAAATATACTAAATTAATATGTATACTTACAAACAGGTTTATTTTCAACATGTCATGAAGTCATTAAATCTGGGACAGTATTTATGGGGCCAAATATATGAAGGCTTTTAGTTAACTGTGAAAAATATGAGTGTAATAATTGCTGGTCATGATAACATGATTCATCCAAAGTTCTATAAATTCCTTGCCATTGTGTCTTAATAGTAAATTGGATACTGTGCTGGGTCTTTGAATTGTGTTAAAGATGTTTAGGCTTCCTAAATATCTTAAAAACATTAAGCTAAAAAAGAAAGCAGGGGATGAATTCTTGTTGAATGCGAGTGAAAAAGACACTTGCTGTTGGTATGCTGGTGAAGTATGACAACAAAAACCACACACAGGACACACATTCTTACAAATGCACTAGTAATTGCTGTCTTATAAGTACAGACAATAATGGTTCAGATTCTTGCATTATGCAATTGCAAAACTACTTAACCTTATGGCATTATGTGATGTTTTAAGTCATATGTATTGTGCATCTTTTCAGTCATTGTTTGAAGTAGTTATGAATACAGAACAGTTTTTTTTCTGTTCAAAGAAAGAAACAACGGAGGCTTTGTAATTTCACAGGTGTAAATTTAAACAATAAAAACCTGAAAACACCTCAAGCTACAATGTCAAAGCAATTAATTTATATTTTTTTATCATTTATAACCTCCTAAAAAACAGGAAAGAAAGTATCACCCTCACAGTGTGACTAAATCATTCAATCAAGCCTCTTCTCATTGCTCAACGTCTCCAAACTGCTTGCTGTCAGAATGATTAAGCGTTTTGCATTTTTTTTGCTTTTGCAATTGGTCACCCTGACCTGGGTGTGTGTGTGTGTGTGTGTGTGTGTGTGTGTGTGTGTGTGTGTGTGTGTGTGTGTGTGTGTGTGTGTGTGTGTGTGTGTGTGTGTGTGTGTGTGTGTGTGTGTGTGTGTGTGTGTGTGTGTACTCACTCCTCTAAACGATGCAAGAAGCTGTCGATCTGTTCTTGAGGAATTTCTCCATCCAGATGGGCCAAGTATGTGTACAGCCTCTGAAATGTGTCGAAAGGAATCTGGGCTGACCCACCCTCAGTGTCCTCTGTGAGTATTTCACATGCATGTTTCAAAGCACTCATGATGGCCTGTGGGAACAGTAGTGGGCTTTCTTTCAAAACTTACACTTTTACAACATAATTTAGCACATTTTTAATGAATTTATAAATCACTCTTTATGAATCATCCTTGTTCAACTCCTTGAACGTTAAGACCATTTCAAATCCAACACTGACATCTAGAGTCAGTTAGTAGAATTACAACATCTCAAATGAATCCACCACCACACAATATCTTTAATGTATTGTAAGTACATAAATAAGATATTTATAGTTACTCACCCCACCCAACGCACTGCATCCTAAAGCAAAAAACTGCATCCAATTATATTTTCACTGAAGTTGCCAAGGGCGAGGATTGTGTCAAGCTGTTCAATTGGCAAGCTCAGCTCTTTCCACTTCCAAAGAAGCTCCTCTTTTGTAATGATTTTGTTAGATGCGAGCTACAGGCAAGATAAATCTCATCAATATACATCTGATGCACTGTGTATAAAACATACAAGATAGATGCAGTGGATCTCACCTGTTGATGAAGGATCTTTAGAAGGCCTGGTGTCAGTCCTGTGTCTGTTTTCTGAGTTGCCACTGGCATTTCAAGTCTCTCCTTGACTGATATGCCCCGACCTTTTGATAATGCTGAAAAATAGCTAAAGGAGCAGCAGTTTTATTGTTGTCATTTGTCATATTGCATTACATTTCCACTACAATATAAAGCATAGCATACATCATACACTACCGATCAGATGTTTAGAATAATTAAGATTGTCTTTTAAAGAAGTCAGTAATATTGTGAAATATTATTACAATTTAAAATAACTCCCATTTTATTATATTTTAAAATGTAATTTATTCCTGTGACGGCAAAGCTGAATTTTCAGCATCATCACTCCAGTCTTCAGTGTCACAAGATCCTTCAGAAATGATTCTAATTTGATGATTTGGTGCTGAAGAAACATTTCTGATTATTATCAATGCTGAAAACAGTTTATTGCTTAATATTTTTGTGGAAACCAGTATACTACAATTAAAAAATCGGGGGTAAGTCGGGTTTTAAATAATAATCAGGTAATTAATTCTTTTATTCAGCAAAGACATTAAAATGATCAAATGTAACAGTAAATACATTTATAATGTTACAAAAAATATTTGTAAAATAAATTCTGTTCTCTTGCGCTTTCTATTTATCAAAGAATCCTAAAAACTGTTTTACAGTTTCCAGTAAGGTATAATTAAGCAGCACAACTGTTTCAACATTGCTGATAATAATAAGAACCATAATTAATAACTGACAATAAGTCAGCACCATATTAGCGTATTAGAATAATTTCTGAAGGATCATGTGACACTGAAGACTGGAGTAATGATGCTGAGATAGTCAACTTTGATCACAAGAATAAATCATTACATTTTAAATTTATTCAAATAGAAAATAGTTATTTTAAATGGTAATAATATTTCACAAGATTACTGTTTTTATTGATTGTTCAATCAAATAAATTGCATCATTGGTGATGATCATAAGAGACTTCTTTCAAAAACATTAAAATACTAAACTCCAAAACTTTCTAAACTTTTGAATGGTAGTGTATGTCACTCTAATTATAGTATACTATAAAAACAACAACACTTACTCAGCTGCCCATTGTAGCACATCACATGGCTGTGTTTTAATTGCAGCTTTTGTGAACTGCTTTAGTATATTAGGCAGCTCTGGGGGGATGTTGATCTGCTGGGCGCAGTACATTGTTTCAGGAGGAGGCATCACTCTAGGTTGTATTTTAAGATAATGACCAGGAGAAAGTGAACACAAATGTCACAGAAAGAACATTAGGCGTTATTATTCAATACACGCTAAAGGAAAATTAGAAAATTTTGGTAACTTACTTAAATTGGCTAGCACAGCTGCTCAAGCTAAACTAAACAGCATATAATCTTAACGCACAAAAGACTTACCGCTTTAAATTACGTTTATTTTAAACACAGAGTTAGGTCCAGCAGCGACTTGTATCTGTTTTTCATAGCAACGGGTTGTTTGTAAGCATCACCTAGAAACTGAAAAGGGCTCCGAGATCTGATTGGTCAATGCCAACATAAAGGGCGTTAACCAGAGCGAATGTTGCCATGTCCGCTGGCTTGTTTCGCTCATAAATAGGTAATTTAACTTGGGGGATTTATTTCTAGAATTTTTTATTTCACGAGAGCGTTTATTTAGATGTATAATGTATGTGTGAATTTTTTTTTTTTTTTTTGTGAAAGAAATGATGCTACTTAAAACAGACCTAGCCTACTTTAAAAAAAGACTTTAGCCTTGAAATAATATATTCATAATATTCATAATAAATCTAATATTTCTAACAAATGGCGCGCTATATTCACAAATTTGGGTTGTTGTTTTTTTAACCGAATTGCCTTCTCTTGTAATATCTGGCAACACTCCAACAGAACCGTTCCGTCTATTTTTTATTTACTTTTTTTAAATTCAGTATACATACGTGCATTATGTTTTTAATTGTGTTATAGAAACAATACAAACAGTTTAAATTGTAATTATAAGAAAAGTTCGTGTATTAATGCTCATGAGGACGTGGACTTCCCTGAAAGTAAAGTCCGAGTTTACAGCGTGCAAAGTGAAAGCTTGCATGAGGTTGTCTTAAGTCACACGTTTAGCTGTATTTGATTTAAAGTTTTCTTTACTACACTAACCTACATACCAGCGATATTTACAAAACGATGGATGTTCGGAAGTATTTGGCACGTATCAGCTGTTCTGGTTCATGTCCTCCGACATTGGAGACATTACGATACGTTCACCTAAATCACTTGAATGGCAGTTCCCTTTGAGAACCTCACTGTTCATATAGGAGAGCGGGTCAGGCTTGAGTTGCCACTTCTATATGAAAAAATCGTCATCATGCGCCGTGGAGGATTCTGCTTCGAGAACAATGGGCTCTTTTCTTGGCTTTTGTCTCAGATGGGCTTTGACGTGACTATTCTCTCCGCACAGGTCAGGAATCGGTTCACCGGTGCTTACGGACCTCCCTTCGACCACTTCATCATGATGGTGAAACTGGATGGACACAGGTGGCTCTGTGATGTTGGGTTTGGATCCGGATTCCAGCTCCCTCTTTCTCTTGAGACAGATAGTCCTCAAACCCAGAGCCACGGAGTGTATCGATTCAGATCTCAGGGAGACTATATTTTTATGGAAATGAAATCTGCTGAGGTATCAGGGAGTGCAGAAGAATGTTGGTTGGAACAGTACAAATTCACCCTGGAGTCACGTGAAAGAGATGATTTCAGGGCCATGTGTGACTACCATCAGAGTTCTGTTAGCTCGATTTTCTTCTGCAAATCTCTCTGTTCACTCTTATTGCCCACTGGAAGAATCACAATCATGGGCCGCAGACTGATTATAACCAGTTTGACCTCAGAGGATGGACAACAAGCTATGAAAACCACTACAAATCTTTCAAATGAAGAAATTATAGAGTTGTTGAGAGAGAAGTTTGGAATTGTTCTTCCTTCTCCACTCACTCCAAAAGATGTTGAGATTGTACCCCCACCAGTTACTTATTAGGCTAAAAATCATTGGGGCTCTCTTGTTCTTTAAGTAGGCTAGTAGTATTTTTTGCATTATAAACACAAGGACATATTAAAATTTACATATATTTTTTTCTTTGTACTCTAAAGTTGTATTAATAATATAAATATTGTATAGCTCTATGTAGATTAATCTGTTGAGGGTTATTTCAGGAAGTGCCTTTTCCATGTTGTAAAAGTGATTTTAAGCACATGTCTTTTTAACAATCAGACGAATTATGTCTTCAAGTGATAATAAATTAGTAATATTTGAAATAAAACAAAGTTGCTGGATCTTTGTTGACGTTTTACGAAAGGCTACATAATTACAGTAAAATGTGAGCTTCATTGTTCCTCTGTTTATTATGATTAGCCTATGTATTATTATGCCTAATGTTTTGAATTAGCTTTTATTTTTATATTTTTAGTAATTTTGTTGTGTTTTTTTATTATTTGATCAGTTTTTGTAATATTTCTATTCTCCTGTTATTTCTTTTTATTGCAGATTTAGTCCTTTCAATAGGCTACTAGGCTAATTTATCTTTATTTAGTTTCTGTTAGTTGCCAACAATTTAACATGTAACGTCTTAAAATAATTTTATTTTAAATCAGTTTTAGCCTATTTAAATGTTTTTTCAAGTCATTGTTTTGTTTACACATGATTGAGACACAAAATATATGAAATGCTTATCTTGTTTGTAATACGTCCCAGGTAATAATAAAAAAATATTAGATCAACAACAAGGAGAATGCGAGATTAATAATTCACATTATTATTTACAAAAACGTTCAAAATATTTACATCTCTCGCTTGTCCTCACAGGCTTGCCGTAGCAGCAGTGTTGCCAGGTCCGTATGCCTGCAACTGGATACTATTAGAGGAATTGGGTTACTTACACTGTTTCCGCAGGTTGTTTGTGTAGTGCACAGGTTGACCCGATTGTTTTACCCACTGGAACGTGATTATTATCGGGGAAACACCCCGGAACGCTATTTGACTATTTTTGGCCGTGATTCGGTTAGTTTTGATTGGCAATTGGGCTGGTTTTGTTGTGCAGACCTGGCAACCCTGCGTAGCAGAAAGCCGTTCTCAAGAAAAAATGTCAAATTTTAGGAAAATAGCCAAGGTACGAAGTGTATGTATTTAATTTATGGAAATACTGTTGTATTTTATATATATATATATATTAACGTTGATAATTATGTATTTTAAGAAGGCTGAGATTATTTTGAGGATGCGCGCATCTCAGTGACTGCAGCACTGATGTAACTTACGTAGCAACGTTAACGTTAGCTAAGCTAACTATAGCTTGATCTGAAGGTTGTTTTTATTGTGATGTTTATATTTAACCGGATTATAATCTAACTATGTGTTTAAGAACTATAATTTACTGGCTGCATGATTACTATAATATTACTGTCGTTTTCTAATAAATTATGTTATGCCTGGAATTCAGACTCTTAAGAGACATTGCTAGAATTCCAGGCATAACATAATTGATTAGAAAACGACAGTAATATTAATCATGCAACCAGAAAAGTGACGTGCCTCCTGAATCATGTGAAACTGATGCTGCAGTGTTCTGCCTAATAAACAAAGCAACTCCTATTATGTTAAGACGTGCTGCTTCTTTTTGCTCCATTGTAATACTGTTTTTCAGTTGTCCAATACTCGGTACATATATGAATACATCATTTGCACTGCTTCTGGGGTTCTTATTTCTAATGTTTGTGTTCTGTGCCCTTCCCTGTTCAGGTGGTGTTGCCCGTGGCAGTGCCTGGAGCCCTTGGCCTGATGTCTGCCACTGTTTTTGCTGCAAGCGAGGCCAAAGAAAATAACACCACCCTAATGACTGATGAGGTACTTCCTGTGAAGTGTGTTTTGGGATGGTGTGGGTCAGAACTAGGAGGTAATTTGCTGTTAAGTGTTTTTACAATAGCCCTTTACTTTGCAGCTTTCACTCTATAACACGCCTAAGACCCAGCTGAGGTACGAGGAGCCCGAGGTTGGTCATGTTGAGCAGGGTGTGGCGTCTCTGAGAAAGACGGTGGAACCTTATATTTCATGGTGTCAGGTATGCTTTAAAACTGACATTGTTTAGGGATTCAGAAAGAAAAGCTTGACTTCAGGGTAAATTAATAAGATAATAAGATACATAAGGTAAAGATGATATCAATATACATGCATCTCTTCTCCATATTTTATGTATTCATTTATTATTTAAATTTCATAATGTTTGGTTTATAGTTCTCATGATTTCTTTAAATTTTCTTTAGGAAAAGACGCAGTTTACCGTGGAGAAAGTGCAGGCAAGTTATGTTGGCTTTTTTAACACAATTATTGTGCTAATAATTTATGATTGTGATCAATAATTACAAAAATGAACCTGTAATATATCTGTTACCTAAAATGTTCTTCCTTTTAATCATAGTCTTACTACAAGACTGTTGAGCCCGGTGTGAGTAACACTCAAAATATTGTAAAGGGTACGGACAAAAACACACACTTATTTAATGTTTTTAATCTTTAGATGCCACAAACCCCCATATGATCATTTTCATGCAAGGGACCCCATCCTAAAATTAAAAGCCCCATTTTATACTGTGAAAAATAAATATATAATATTTATAAAATATTATATATTAAATATTTTTTTTTGTTTACTTTACTAAGTTTTTTTTACTCACTATAGTACTTTACTATGTATTATTTATTTTGTTCCACATTTTTTATTTATTAATCTGTTTAATGTATTTTTTATAATTAATTTGAATGTATTGAATTCATTTTTTAATTGTTTTTTATCTCATTTGTATCTATATATATAATTTTTATATATATACTTATGTCTTTTTTTTAAGCTTATTATATTATTTATTTAGTTGTTTGTTTTATAAATTATTTTTTATATATATTTTCAACATCGTTTTTTTTTCCCTAAACATTTCCTCTGACCCCCTAGCACTCCATCCCTGGACCCCAGTTTGAAACCCTAATCTATACTACTGTTTGTGTGGTTATATTATTAACAGTATTGCATTTCTTTCTTTTTTCAGATGTATATGCATTTTTGAATGACCCTCCATCTGAGTTCTATGCCAGTGTGGGTGTTATAGGTTTTTCTGGAATTCTGGGACTTTATTTAGCAAAAGGTATGAATCTTTCATTTTTTGTTATTATGTATTCCATTTTAATCATAGCAAGGTCTTTGACTTGTAACATCTGTTCTGTGTTATTATTAACTACTGTTTTGGTTATTTTTGTTTGTTTTGTCTGGACAGGCAGTACAATCAAGAGACTGATGTTCCCCACTGGGCTGATGGCTCTCAGCGCCTCTATGTTCTACCCACAACATGCCGCCTCCGTTGCCAGGGCAAGTTTACATTTCTTTCTGTACAGATGGACAGAGTCTGTGGTGGTTTCTCGGCAGGCCGCCCAATACACACAGCAGTAACTGAGGCTTTGAATATCACTTGCATCCTGGGATATTAACAGCGCTTGCCCGGAGGAAATTCGGTCTGTATAATTGTATGTTCTGATAGTCTGTGTTCCTTCCTCTTTTTTCCCTGTGCGGCCATCCATAAGTGTAAAACTAGAAAGTAGAGGGATATTTAGAGAATTTTTCCATGGATAAGCTCAGTCAATTAAAAAGTGAATAATATACTATTCCCTGCCTCACTGGAACAGCACAGACAATTATATGAACACTAAGTTAATGCTTTAATATTTGCACAATTGTTTAAAATTCAAAAGTACTACATTTAAAGGAATAGTTCACCCAAAAATGAAAATTCTGTCATCATTTACTCACCCTCAAGTTGTTCCAAACCTGTATGATTTTTTTCTTCTTCTGCTGAACACAAAAGAAGATATTTTAAAGAATGTTGGTAATCAAACAAAATTGACAGAATTTTTACTTTGGGTTAAAAAAGAAAGAAACTCATACAGGTTTGGAACCACTTGAGGGTGAGTATTAGAATTGTATAGTCTACTGATGATGAGTAATATGACCTGATTGTGTTTTCTCAATGTAAGTGTTTCTTTTTGTTTTTAATAGACCACTAAAGACTACATATTTTCCCGGGGTTCAGAAGGGCGAGTTGTGTTGGAGGAGCTGCTGAGAGGGAAGTCACCATCCAAGGACAAAGTGAGGAGAAATCTGTTACTTGGCACAGTGTTGTTGTCCTAGTTTTATTTCCCCTCTCCCAAGACAGAGTACATACAGTGCTAATGTCTTGAGCAGGTTCGGACAAAATGTCTTTAAGGTTTAATTGCCTTTGACTAAATTCTTATGCTGCATTCTTGAAGACACTTTCACAGACATACACTTCCATTCAAAATGGTTCATGTTGCGTTCACACAATGTTGTAATTATGAGATAACAGCACATGAATTTCAACTTCACCGTTCTACGTCCTCGGACTTGGAATTAAGCTTTTCTATGACAACACTATCAACACCAATTGGTCTGCAGCGGTCACATGGTACAAATGGGAGCTCTCAGGAAATTCCTAGTTAACGAGCTGTAATTACGAGTTTTACTAGAATGTGAATGTTTTTGTGAAAGTCTTAATGTTGTAATCACGTTAATAACGACAAGGCGTGAAGGCACCTTCAGTCTGATTTTTCAAATGTTTTTGAACAGTCCCTTATGCTTACCAAGTCTGCATTTGTTTGATTAAAAATACAGTGAAATATTTTTTATATTATATTTTCAATAGAAATGAACTCTTTATATTTTAAAGGGTTAGTTCACCCAAACATTTCTGTCATTAATTACTCACCCTCATGACGTTCCAAGCCTGTCAGATCTTTTTAATTTTAGGTGAACTAACCCTTAAATATATCAAATTTAATATATTTAATTCCTGTGATGGAAAAAGCTGAATAAATTTATTATTAGCAATGTTGAAAAACAGTTGTGCTGCTTAATATTTCTGTCAAAAATGTGACTCTTTTCAGGATTCTTTGATGAATAGCATTTATTTGAAATAGAAATAATTTGTTACATTATAAATGGTTTTACTCAAATAAATCATAAATGTATCCCAATAATTTAGCAAGGTAAGTCCACAATCAATAGTGGGAGGCAGTTTTGATGGCACCTATATTTAATATCAAGAGCCCCCTAAAATTTGTGGAATGAATACTTTTCCTTATTTGTAATGGTTTACCCTTTTCTTTACAGGTTGAGAAGACACAGAAAACAGACAGCCATAATTCAAGTTGAGACACAGCAGAAAGTTTTATGAGAAGTTCGGGATTGTGTTCTCTCATCAATGCACTGATTAGTTTAGTGTTTTTGCTGTATTATTTTACTGACCATGTTTACTGAAACTGTATATTTGACCTTTATGTGCATTCATATTAATTAAACTTACTTTATAAATGTACACTGCAACCATTTGGACTAAACTGAAAAAAATATTACCTACTTGACCTGCACTGTGAAATGTCCTGACACTTTTCAGAAACCCAATGACTTTCAGGTCTTACTGATGGGTCCAATTGTGTTTCCAGAGTATTGGCATTGCATTCTCTAGAGCTTTCTAGTATTATTAAACAAAGATTTCAAACATACATAAGTTTACCTTACATTACTATTTCACAAACCAGTTGATAAGGATCTGTCCCATGAAACATGAACTTGGCCTAGTCTGGACATAAACAAAGGGACATTCTGCAAAGTACAGCCTCCAGGAAACAATCCATTCTCTGTTCATTTACAGTACAGTGCAGTATGTAGTCTGCTATTACCCTTTTACCGTTATGACTTGCACATTTGTTATGGGAGGAATGCCTGAAGGTGTTATCTTATGCATATAATTAAAGACATTTTAGATTTTTTTTTTTTTTTTTTAATGCAATGAATAAATGACTATTGATAAATTAATCTGACATGCAAACTATATAATATGCCTACAAATACTGCTATAACTCTCAAGACTAAATTATATTAAAATCATTAATGCCCACATTGTCTAAAATATTTAAAGTCATTAAAGTTTTTTTAAACTGAGAAATGGCTGTGAGATATCCCTACTTCCTCATTGAACACTGGAACTTTGGGCCAGCTCACTCTTCAGCAGACATTTTCAGGAGATTCTCCTTATCAATCCTGAAAAGTCGCCATCCCTCCTGCAGCGAGAGGTCGGAAGCCCCACGTCGTTTGTAAAAGTCGATGGATGCCTTGTTGGACTCAGCCACGATAAAATGCATGCTTCTGCAACGATTCTTCACCGCTGTCTGTAGGAGGAAACAACTCTTTATGGTAGCATCTAGATGTGTAATACATGTACACAACAACCATCTAAAGACAACATACAACTTTTACATAATCTGTGGTCTATTTTGAGTTTGAAACTACTTGCCTATACTATTTTGTGTCATCAATTACAGAGTTTTGTATTTAAAAAAAATGTGTATAGATAAGTGTCTTTAATGATACAAGCCATGTGTGCAACTGATGAAAACTGGTAACTTACATCACTGAGGGTTTTCAGAATTTCAGACCCAATTCCAAAACCTGTAAAGTATGAAATTAGTCAGTGGGATTGAGGAAATGCCTGCAGTTTCATAAGAGACACCCTTAATAACACACCCTTACCTCTGTACTCTCTCATTACATAAAAATCTTCAAGGTACAGCAGTTTGCCAATCCAAGGATCATAGGTGAAGTAGTACATGGCAAATCCAATCACAGAATAACCTATAAGTGTGAACACTGGTGTCTTACACAATTGTATTACTTGTGCACGAATGTGCTTGTGTATGAATGTTAAACAAGGAATCTAAGAAAACCTTTTTTAGGACGTAACTTATAACTGATAAAACGTTTCACATTCAACTGAAGAACAGCTATTCAATAGTTCATTAAAAATCATCTTGGTGTTTTACCCTCGACTTTCTGATGCTCGGCTGCCACGTCTGCGACCACGCAGTGATAAAACGGGTGATCTCCGAATCCATCCTCGAGCAGATCTAAAAAACAAAACTTGTCACTGCGGGCAGACTATTGATGAGATTTCATATTTGACAAATAGAGTCGTCTCACCTTTCTCAGTTAATATAACTTGGTCTTCCATTTCTTCATATTTGGCGAGTTCCTACAGAAAGCAGTAAAGAAAAAATACTTCCTGGACTATGTTGAACATCTAGTTCTGTAGGTGATGGGCCCCCCGGGCGTAGGGCTTGTTTTTAAGCAGGGTCATATTTTGATAATTCATGAATGTCATGAAACTAATTTGAAACAATTTAACATTAATATAAAAATAAGAATGGATGTGGTTGTAATATGATTTCGTGCGACAGAACATGCATGATAAACGTATTCTAAAGCATATGCACTTTTTAAATGTTTTCGACAGCATATTCTTACATATCTTAAAATATCCATATGCATAACCATAAACCAATGTGAAGTCTACGTTACCTTTATCAGTCGCAATATGTCAGGCACGTCTTTGGGCTCCGCTTTACGCAAATTAAAATTGGCCATTTTCTTCTTTTGCTCTTTTTCCCTTTTCTCACTAGTCCTCTATATGTGAAGTGAAGCAAAAGGTGTTTCTTCATTCGCTTCCCAGAATATTACCCTCCGCTGTCAAGTTTGGGCTTCTCCTGTAAGGAACTCGCATGCAGCAGCTGAACCGGCTGTTTTCACCTGGCTTCTGTAAATGTCTTTTGTTTATCAACTCGAGCGGGCATATATTTGCCGGTGGGGGAGGGGTCTGAACACTTCGATTGCGGACCAATAGCAGTTGTCTATTCGAGATACGTCATGACGCAACCGTAATTATTCGCTCATGCTGGTCGGGATCAAAACACTGTAGGAATGTATGTGTTTTTAAGTGACATTACGTTAGTTGGAAGGACATTTCTTTCTAGAGTAATCTACAAGATTTGTAAACTCATGTCAAATGTATCAAGAACGTTTTTCAACACTTTTATGTCTCGGTGATTAACGTTACTTTGAAAACTTTAAAAGTATAACGGCCGTTATTACGGTAGAAGTTGGACCGTTAGTGAAGACGTCTTTATCGTGCGCTTTTAAAACGGTACGTACGGTAATTTAGCCTCGCATACGTCCGAGCCCAGTCAGGAAGTGAGAATCACTGTCACTAAAGAAAGCTCGCTTGCAAGAAGTCCTCTGTGGTATATCACACGCAATCCGTACTGTTATAAAGTGGTTAGCCAAGAACAAGGAGTATGATTTCTCCGCGGTGAGGTTTAAAATTCTGTGTCACTCATTTGTTGTGTACAGTCATGCGTCACTGGTTTGTTGTGTACAGTCATGTATAATGCATTCCAGACTAGCCTGGTCTCTCAATGGGAGGCTTTTTTTAAAAAAAACATAGTTACTTTTGTTAAAGGTTTCATGATGTTGTGACTTTACTGTTAGTATTTTGTCAAGTAATGGCAACTCTCTCCTCCCATTCCTTTGCTTTCTGTAAAGAGTCATGAAGTCTGCATCGTCCTTAATGTGCAGAGGGTTTTCCATGGGTCAAATGTGCCGCCAAGGGAAGGCACCTGATATGGCGGAGGGTAAGAGTGTGTGTGTGTGTGGTGTTTATTATATATATATATATATATATATATATATATATATATATATTATATATATATATATATATATATATATATAACATACACGCACTGTATTTATTATCGTTATTTCCCATTGGTGTTCCTGACCCACCTTTATGTCCCCACAGGAAACACATTTTTACTTGTGAGCAATGGTAAAATGGAAGAACATTTACTCTCTTTGATATGCTTAGACACTCTTTCTGCATGTGGCTTAATAAACACTGTCCTGCTGTTATCTCGTGGTACATGTGCATTGCATGTAGTTCTTTGTACTCTGACATCAGTGTCTTTTCTTTTCAAATGCCTTCGCCCTGTGAGCAGCCTGTTCATGCAGACTCGTCTTGGTTCCTCTCTAATACATTAATTCACTACTTTTTTCTGTCTCCATATTGTTATTGGATGATACAGACTCTGCTACGCTGTCCTGTCCAATCCAACCCTACTCTTTAGTACAGTATGTGATGTCTCAGTGCATCTTACATGCTCTATTTTGTTCCTCCTTATTTTCACAGTTCGCAACAGGCTGAGGGAGATAGTTGGAGCATCTACGAACTGGAAGTATGTTATGTTATTCCGTTTGCAGAATGATAGTCCTTGTTGATTGTGACCACTTTACATAAAATGTTTTATTTTCTCCATTGCATTGTACAGAGACCATAAGCAAGCATTAACTGAGCGTGCGTCACTAAGCCAGTATCTTGCTCAGAGTCAGGATGAACTGCCTGCAAAGACAATGAAGGACAGTGCAATCGAGGCTCATCTTCCTCTGGGTACCCAGCCTGCCTTGAGAGAGAAATATCTCAACTATCACAACAGTGTCAGGTACTAAAAGCCAGGTTCTAAAAATAGTGGCATTTAGTTAATAACCAACCAATTTTTTAATATGCGTTCTGGTCGGAGTACATTTTCCTTTGCTTAAAGTCCCCATGAACCGGAAGTTGCAACCGACTTTACTTCAGTGTTGTGACGTATTTGCAAGTGAAACGGATTATTGGATTGAGGACGGGGTTTTATTTTAACCTTGCTCAAATCAGACAGACGGTTGGAGGGGAGCAGTTAAAGATATTCAACCCAAGCTGTCAAACTGGCATCATCAGAGAAGGAATGCCATCCCAAAGTAGAAGCAAATATTTAGATTTTGATTAAAGATTACCACGACAAGCAATTTTTTTTCCGTGTATTAACTTTGTCTGATTGATTGTTCACCACAAGACTAGTAATCAAGTACTAACAAAGTAAATAGGCTCCGTTTTGCGTTCATGACGAATACCTTACCTTAAAAACCTTTTTCTCAACAGATTTGGAAGAATTTTGGAGGACTTGGACAGTTTAGCAGGTAATACATTTAAAAAAAGATAAAGGTTTCAAAAGGGGGTTTTCACAGTGATGCCATTTTTAGTTCCCCAAAGAACTTTTCAGTGAACAGTTCTTAAAAGAACCATTTTCTCTCAGTGTGAAGAACATCTAAAGAACTTTTTTACACTATAAAGAACCTTTTCTGCAATGGAAAGATTCTATGGATGTTAAAGGTTCTTCATAGAACCATTAGCCGCTGTCCCCCATCGGTTCTAAAAAAACTGTTACAGTTATTATTCCTACTTGAGCTTGGTTCAGAACGGCATGATTACGAACAGTTCTTGTGTGACGTCAGCACTCAGGATTGGTTGCCTTGCTACGCATTTCTCTCATACCGCCTGTAAACTCTTCCTTTAACACGGCAACGACTGATGCATTTGTATTACATTCCAAAGAGCTCTTCCATCAGCCCCACAGTGGAAAATAAAACTATATATGTACCGACTGGGCTAGATCGGCAAGGAATTGAACGATTAAGCAACGAGAACATTTTGGCCCAACAATGATTGAGCGCAGCAGTGTATGGGCTGATCATAACTCGCCTCATTCTTGTCTCCTTAGTGCTCATCTGTTACTCTCACACATGGAATAAGGAGCTGAAAAGATCTCCATTGTCTATTGTCACCGCCCTAGTGGACAAGATCGGTATTGCCTCTTGTATAGAAGTCTTATAAATTCGTTTTTTTTTAATAATAATTATTTGAATTCAGTGTTTTTATTGTTTCACAGACATGAGAAAAAACATAATCTACCCAGACTGTGACATCAAGTTCACAGGTCATGTGACATGGGTTGGCAAAACCTCAATTGAAGCTAAAATGCACATGTCTCAGGTATAGCTGGTCTTTTTTTTATGAAACATAAATGTTATATGTTGCACATATTAAAGATCATTAAAATAAAATTAACTGTTTTCTCAGTATCACAATGGGGTTTACACGGATGTATTAGATGCCACGTTTGTAATGGTGGCTCGAGATCCTGAAAACAAAAGGTAATGTTAAACCTGTTTGTACAATCAACGCGTTCATGATTTATGTCTGCAAATTAAAGCATGTGTTATGTGCTGTTTATCCAGGGCAGCTTTTATAAACCCATTGATACCAGAAGGACCAGAAGAAGAGGCCATTTTTCAGCAGGGTGAAAGTGAGTAGCTGTAGCACTTTTGTGTGTTTGCAATCACAATTGCCACTTCAACTTGAGACATATAAAGTAAGACTGATGGTCTTTATGTCGATCAGTTAACAAGACGAGGCGTGTGGATCTGAGCACAGCCTCTCTTCTTAAAGTGGCCCCTACAGCTGAGGAGAGGACTCTCGTTCACAACCTGTTCCTCAACACTTTAGACTCAAGGTGAGATTTGTTATCAATACACAGATATAAATCACTGTGCCTAATTTTTATAGCCATTTTTTAAGAATAGTTACCTTCTCCATATAGAACTGTTAGTTTTCGAAGTCGGATTTTACCGCCTAACTCATTGTGGATGGAAGATGCCAAAATGAAAGGGCTTGAGATCTGCCACCCACAAGTGAGGGAAAACTTTTTTCAATCATTGACTGAAGAAATGAGTAACTTGGCGTAATGCTTTTTATGTGCTTGAATTTTTTTTTTATTCTTTGCGTTTATACAGGAAAGAAATATCTTTAACAGGATATTTGGAGGATTTTTGATGAGAAAGGCTTATGAACTTGGTTGGGCCAATGCTTGTGCATTTGCGTAAGAGGATTCCCCTTTGTTATTTACTGAATATTTACTGTAAAGAGGTCTTTCATTTCTTCACATGGCTGTATTTGTGTCTTTCAGTGGATGCAGACCAACGCTGGTGGCTGTCGATGACATCTTATTTCGGAAGCCAGTAGAAATTGGCTCTTTGCTATTGCTTTCCTCACAGGTTTCTAAGTTCTTTAATATCATTACCAAATGCACTAATTTATGGCAATTTTTTTCTCTTTGTTGTACTTCAGACTAAGATTGTTGAAAATGCTGTCAGGTTTGTTACACAGAAGGGATGCACGTCCAGGTCAGGGTTCACACAGAGGTGCTTGACCCATTGACCCGGCAGCACAGCACCACCAATGTGTTTCACTTCACCTTTCATGTTGAGAAGGATGTCCCATCTGTTGTACCACAGAGCTATGGAGGTCAGATATAAATATTTTGTATTACGCATATTGTTACATTCTATTGTAATGGAATTATTCATAACTTGATATTGTTGTCATTTGCAGAATCTATGCTTTACCTGGATGGAAAGAGGCACTTTGATGAGACGATGAGGACCCAAATTTGAGCATTCCAAGATGTGCTGATAGAACGAGATTCCTGCCAAAGCTATAGTTACATAAGAATTTGCTTGTGTGGATTCAGCTTTTATCATTTTAGTTCTGTTCATTTTATATTTATATATTTTATTACTCGCCACATTCTACATGAATGTAAAATATTATTTTTTAACAATTTCAAGCTTACATTGGGAGAGGACATTTTAGGAAAGGGTGTGTTTAGCTGTTTAAGGTTGTTTTTTATGCAGGCATATATCAATTTTTGTACTGTTGCGACCTATTTAGTCATTGAGACTTACAACAGACCATGTTTTATTTGCACTAGAATGACATTTATAAGGAGAGAGGACTTTAAAGACTCTTCAACCAAGTGATTTTGGTTATACAGGTGCAATTGACCTGTTTTGTATCTAAATCCTGCTGGAGCAATTCATGAACAACTGGTACCTTGGAAAAGGAGATTTATGCACAAACTCTGAGTATAAATCCAGTTTTCTTTCCTTGATCTCTTCAAAAGGAAACAAGGAGATCCTAAACTGGAGATCAAATAACTCCAAAAACTTTACTTACACATCTGTCTTAGAGAGTTCAGTGACAGTATGGAAACTAATCAGGTTATGCAGTTATATCTGCATATGTTTCAGAATCCTGACAATTTGGATAATATTAACTTTTTCACTATTGTAAATGTTATAAACAACCATGGAACTTTGTAAAAAATGGTAGTTTGGACTTAAGAATTTAACGTACAGATTTAATATGGAAGTTAACATGATGCCTTTCATGTACACACTACCTGTGCAAGAATTATCAAAAACTGACAAATGAATGCATGCCGTTTCAATGTTTTTGTTTTATACACAAACTTTTATCAATATTTTTAAAATGCCTTTATTATTTTATTCACATGTATAGTGTTGCTGCCTTCACTTGCTCCAATTGTCCATGTCCAATTTTTTTAACTAGGAAACTTTACTTTCTGATAGCACGTGTCGTAACAACACAACGCTAAATATCTTTATCTACATCTATATTGCTTCATATACATAGATGTATTCTCTTGATTAACTTATTCCACAAACGAACGTGTCCAATAACAGGTGCATTACCTAGTACTTGGCTGGTCATGTGATTTCAACAGTGGTCCCCGTGAGGCGACCCGCTCCATGTAAATAAAATAAATGTGTATTATGGTACTGCTGGCTGGAGTCTTATCTCATGTGAATGTATCGTTTGAATATATATATATATATTAATTTTTTTTGCACTACTTTATTTGTTTTAGTATCACTACTTTACTTTATTTTATTAACATTTTTCTGAGTATGTAACGATACAGCGCCACCGAGTGACCAACTCGTGAAATTGCAAGAGTGATTACGTCATGACGACAGTATATTTAGTCATGTTGGTTGAGACCGGGGGGGGGTTCTGCTAAGTAGGCTACCCTAAATAACTCATTGTTCACTTTGAAAACGTTCTTAACAATAATGGGCGTAACAACATTATAAACTGAACCATTGTGTGTGTTTGATAGTTAAAAGTTAGTATTAATAACAGTACTGTTCAGATCTGTTGTTGATTTGAAAGAAAAGTAAAAGTATCCTGCTGTTCTCAAAAGTGGCGACTGGCGAGGGAAGAACAAAAACATGTGTCCACGGTGAGATACATCTGATTCATCTGTAAGACTACTTGTTTGTTTGTTTTTTTCTGCTAAAGTTTATATTTACGTTGATGGCTTTACCCTTTGCAGGCTTTTTCGTGCCTCTTATGGCAGGTCCCTCGTTTTGTATAGGGTCCTGAAGTCTGCGGTGTCCTTCACGTTTAGGAAGTTTTCCATGGGTCAAATATCCCGACAAGGAAAGGCACCTGATATGGCTGAAGGTAACTGAATACACTAGTCGGTGAACGTCATTTCACGAAGTACAATGTTCCTGGATCAACATTCCAATCAATCATCAGATTTGAGGGACAAGTTCACAGTTTATGTCAAGTTTAGGATTACAATTCAATTTACATTTTTCCATCATTCTATCATTTCCCTCTGATTTTAGGGATAATTTATGGGTAGATGGGTACAAATTTTTCGAACAGGAATTGTCTAACTTGGCAAAATCACAGTGAGTTAGTCATTCCTTATTTGTATTATTACCTTTTGAAAATATGTTATAGAAACCTAGCACACTTTTAAAGTATGCAGGTATACTCTTTCTTCTTTTTTTCGATTATTTTACAAAATAGCAAGACAATTAACAGGATTCCTAAATAAATAGCTAAAGTTAGACATTGTTCAGTGAAGCTTTGAGGGTGTCAACTTACCGGTAATCATTTTAATAATTTATTTTGAAATTGTTGTCATATTGGTTTCTGTCATACAGTTTTAAAGTGAGACTATCACAAAACATTAGCTAACAAAACATCACAACATTCATCAAATCCATTGCTAATGGTTACAGATGTTTGTTGTTTTCCCAGCAAAAATGATGTCATTTTTTTTCCTTGTTAGCAATGGTAAAATAGAAGAAATTTTAATTTCTCTGCAATTTGTCGGTTTTATTCATTCTGAATGCATGTTGAGCTCTTGAAAGTTATTTTCACTAATTCTCTGCATGCAGCTGCCCTCCTGCTGTTATTTTAAGGCATGCAGTCCATAGTACAGCTAGTAAAACTGAAAGGCTAACCAATGTCTCTGAATAAATGCATTTAGCTGTTTTTTTTGTTGTTGTTTTTTTTTTCATAGTTCGCAACCGGCTGAGAGAGATAGTCGGCGCATCTACCAACTGGCAGTATGTTATTGATGTATCATTATTGCAATAATCACACATTATGCTGGAATATGCAAATCAATTAGAAATGCAGCTGGACAGAAAATGCATATTCTCCATAACAACAGAGACCATCAGCAAATATTGGCAGAGCGTGCGTCACTAAGCCAGTATCTTGCTCAGAGTCAGGATGAACTGCCTGCAAAGAGAATGAAGGACAGTGCAATTGAGGCTCATCTTCCTCTGGGTACCCAGCCTGCCTTGAGAGAGAAATATCTCAACTCTCACAACAGTGTCAGGTACTGAAAGACCATTACTATGCACATGCAGAATGCTAACTAGTTGCTGGTTGCTTGTATATGCAAAACAACACCTAGTGTGAATCTTTATGTATATCTTTCTGATCACTGTTTTAGCTGAAATGCTTTTTTCTTCACAGGTTTGGACGGATTTTGGAAGATTTGGACTGTTTAGGAGGTATTACAGATGTATACTGTAATAACTCACATGAACGCATAGGGTATAATGCTGTCTCATTCTTGTCTCCTCAGTGCTCATCTGTTACTCTCACACATGGAATGAGGAGCTACAAAGATCTCCACTGTCTATTGTCACCGCCCTAGTGGACAAGATCGGTATTACATCTCATTTATTCATGCAGAATCAGATACAGTATACAGCTAGTTGTGTATTGCCAGCCACTCAAGTAGATTTAATGTTAAATTTGATGCAAATTTTTTTTTAATGAATCATTATTTATTCATATGCTATTTTTAATATTTATTATCAGACATGAGACAAAACATCATCTACCCAGACTGTGACATCAAGTTCACAGGTCATGTGACATGGGTTGGCAAAACCTCAATAGAAGCTACAATGCACATGTCTCAGGTATATGTGAAATATTTTTTATAAAACATACACGTTATATGTTGCACATATTAAGATCATTAAAATAAAATAAACTGTTTTGACAGTGTCACGATGGGGCTTACACGGATGTATTAGATGCCACGTTTGTAATGGTGGCTCGAGATCCTGAAAACAAAAGGTATCACAGCTCAATGATACGATCAATAAGTCAGATATTGATATGCGGTGTCAGTAATTTGATGCTTATATTCTTTCCTTAGGGCAGCTTTTGTAAACCCACTCAAACCAGAGGGCCCGGATGAAGAGGCAATTTTTCTACAGGGTGAAAGTGAGTACATTTTATTTTTGTCTATTAATAATAATAATATTATTATTATTATTAATAGTAATCGTCTTTTCAACCCATAAGTTACATTCATTCAATGCAGATAGATTACATTTATTTTAGGTTTAGGTGTGCAGCTTGTATTTATTAGGGATACATTCAAACTATTAAGTTAATAATTATGCAAAGGGTACCTTAGGTAAAGGATTAGTTCACTTTTAAAAAAACTTTTGCTGATAATTTACTGACCCCCATGTCATCCAAGATGTCCATGTCTTTCTTTCTTCAGTCGAAAAGAAATTAAGGTTTTTGATGAAAACATTCCAGGATTTTTCTCCATATAATGGATTTCAATGGGACCCAAACCGTTCAAGGTCCAAATGACAGTTTCAGTGCACCTTCAAAGGCTTTAAATGATACCAGACGATGAATAAGGGTCTTACTAGCGAAACGATCGGTCATTCAAAAAATAGAAAAAAAAATGCGCGTTGTGACGTTCGTTCGTAACCTTTTCAATGTAATTGCGTATTACGTGACGTCACATGAACGCGCATCACAGAACATAGCAAGGCGAGCATTTGTGCTTATTTAAACTTAAACTTTTTATTTATTTTTGAAATGACCGATTGTTTCGCTATATAAGACCCTTATTCGTCGTCTGGTATCGTTTAAAGCACTTTGAAGCTGAACTGAAACTGTCATTTGGACCTTGAACCGTTTGGGTCCCATTGAAGTCCATTATATGGAGAAAAATCCTGGAATGTTTTCATCAAAAACCTTAATTTCTTTTCGACTGAAGAAAGAAAGACATGGACATCTTGGATGACATGGGGGTGAGTAAATTATCAGCAAAAGTTTTTTTTAAAAGTGAACTATTCATTTAATGTTTTTTTTTTGGCTTCTGAATTAATTACCAAATTCACACTGATCAGTTAACAAGAAGAGGCGTGTGGAGCTGAGCACAGCCTCTCTTCTTAAAGTGGCCCCTACAGCTGAGGAGAGGACTCTCGTTCACAACCTGTTCCTCAACACTTTAGACTCAAGGTGAGATTTGTTATCAATACACAGATATAAATAGCTTGCCTTTATTTTAACTATGGGTATAAATTAATTTTAAAAATTCCTTTCCTGTAGACGTGTGAGTTTCCATAGTCGTGTTCTACCACCAAATTCGGTGTGGATGGAAGATGCCAAACTGAAAGGGCTTGAAATTTGCCATCCACAGGCGAGAAAATCAGTATTTAAAAAAAACTAATTTGAAATAACTTTTAAAGTACCCCTATTATGCTATATTAAAGGTTTCCTAATCTTCTTTTGGAGGTCTCCTACAGTAGGTTTACATGCACCCAAGGCCAAAAAGACACTTTTACTTTTCTCATAATATACATTGCAGCATCACCTCTTTTCTCAAAAGTGTCTGAAATAGTGATGGGTCGGTCATGAAGATCGTTTTGAACGAATCTTCAATATGACTCGGGACTGCCGAGTTGTCTCAGAAAGTGATTCGTTAATTTTGTGTTGACCGTGCATGCGCAACATCCAATAGGTTCTCAACTGGAAACAGAATGATTAGTTCATCTCTCGAGTCTTCGGTTTCGAGTGCGAGTCTTTCGTTCTTCCTGTCAGTCCCATAGAGGCTATGCTGTCAGTACCGGAATGATTAGGTCACCTCTCGAGTCTTCGGGTCTGATTCTTCTGATTCTTTGTGTGACCGCGCTGGACACATAAATTAGTTATACACAAGTTAATAATTCCCAAACTTTCTTATAAACAAGTGCGTAGTCAGTTTTTTTTTTTTTTTTTTTTTACAGTTACATGCTGCGTTTTTGGTCTCAAATTATACCTTTTGTTTATTTCAACTTATAATTTTTTTTGAATTTATGTCATGATGGTTCTTTTCCATATGAATGTGGTACTAAAGAGTTGGTAATGCTTTAACCTTTATCTATGATGGGGAAAATCACTGATAATGATAACTATCTATAGCCTAATAGCAACATGCAGTTACGTGACATACTGGACTGGACAGTTACATGACTCGAGAGATCGAACTAATCGATTCTGTATCCAGTACTGCATACTGCATAGCTCAGCATTTCGGGCTGTCACGTGATGAACGAATGACTCGAACCCGAAGTCGATAGACTTGAAACGTGAACTAATCAATTCTGTATCCGGTACTACAGACTGCATAGCTCAGTTTATGAGGATGAAGGAACTGCTCTGATCGGGAGGTGAGTTAAACTAACAGACTGCATTGCCTGGAGACCCAGAATAATGAATTAATTGTTTCCGTTTCTCATAATTTGGCCTCTTCATTGCATTGAAATTTTTTCTTATTCTAAATGCGATCAACATTTGATGTGTTTGGGGAATTTGGCTATTAACATGTAACATTTTAAACACATTCTGCTGAAATTATCAAAGTGACTCGAAAAAAGATTCGTTCATTTTGACGAGAATCAAAGATCCGAGTCAGTTAAAACGATCCGAACTACTACTATTAGTGGTTCGATAAAGTCTCTCTAAACTCCTCCCTTCCGAGAGCCTTCTCTGTTTTGAATGGTCAGATGCCCAAGTCTTTTGTTATTGATTGGTCGGAAATGAAATAGCAGTGATACGAATAGTAGTAACTACCTCAAGTTTTATCACATCAGTTCCTTCTCGACATGTTGAAAACATGAACCAGTGCTCTTCCAGAATTCAGCTACAACTACAGGGCTTGTTGTTCGCGGGCAGCTAGTGAAGAACATAGGCTAGCATTATGCAAATTGGTTGCAAACCTACATAGGTTCATACAGGAAGTAATGCTGGAATTACTGACGACTTGTTTCAGGCAGTTCAGAATCGGTTCTTTCTTTTGGGAGACAATAACTCCATTTATCATGCACTTTGATCTTTGAAACTTTGCAGACCTTTTACAATCACAAACAGCTATATTACACACTACACGAAAGGTAATTTCCCAAAGAAATCATAATAGGGGCACTTTTAAATATTGTATTTATATATGTGAATTTAATTTGTTCTTTGTACAGGAAAGAAATATCTTCAACCGGATATTTGGTGGTTTTCTGATGAGAAAGGCTTATGAGCTTGGTCGGGCCAATGCCTGTGCATTTGCGTAAGAGGAAAAACAACTATGTGGAATATTTCCTGTGAGCTGTTATTCATTTCTTCACATGACTGTATTTGTGTCTTTCAGTGGATGCAGACCCACAGTGGTGGCTGTAGATGACATCTTATTTCAGAAGCCAGTAGAAATCGGATCCTTGCTCATGCTTTCTTCTCAGGTTGGTAACTTTTATTAAATATCAGCTTACAGCTTATTTAAATATCATTCACACTAACAACACTGTGATATCTTAATCAGGTTTGTTACACAGAAGGGATGCACGTCCAGGTCAGGGTTCACACAGAGGTGCTTGACCCATTGACCCGGCAGCACAGCACCACCAATGTGTTTCACTTCACCTTTCATGTTGAGAAGGATGTCCCATCTGTTGTACCACAGAGCTATGGAGGTGAAAAATATTTTATTTGTATAAATCTTTTTATTATAAATAAACACATTTCTAATTATTTTATGTAATATGTTACGCAAGGTCAGTGTGTATAGAATATTTTTACAGTATAATTTTATTTTCCATTGAAAATATTATTTGTAACAAATCATTTGGTCATCTTCAGAGTCTATGCTGTACCTGGATGGAAAGAGGCACTTTGATGAGACGATGAGGACCCAAAGTTGAGCATTCTGGGATGTGTGGAGAAGATGAAATGCATCATAACCCTCTACTGCACGCATTATTATGCAATCATGGAAAAAAATGTTTGAGTGTTTTTTTATATATAAAATAGACTCAAATGAACATTTCTTTTTTTTTTCTTTTTTTTTGGGGGGGGGGGGGGGGGGGGGGGGTACTTTTGGGTGCGTTGCCATATGGCAACATTGTGCGACAATGGAACAGTTTTCTCCAACCAAAATGACATGAAATTCATATATGATTACAGACATGTCTTATAGAAATGAAATTGTTTTTACTATTTAAAATGTTTTCAAGAGCTTTGTGTACAAAATATGAAACTAATTTTCATTCATTATTTCAACAACATTTACAAAACATCTGGCGTAAACTCATAAGAACTGTTTTTGTGCCTTTGTGTGTGCATGTTTGTGCGCGTGTATGTGCGTGTGTGTGTGTGTGTGTGTGTGTGGTGTGTGTGTGTGTGTGTGTGTGTGTGTGTGTGTGCGTGTGTGTGTGTGTGCACATGTGCATGGGGACTGCACAGCGACTTGTGTATGTGGTTATTTTTTGTTCACCATACAGATTTTGGAATGACAAAAACTTCAAATCTACTTGATCTACTTTACACCTTTCCCAACATCATCTCAACACTTTGCACTGTGCATTTTCTAAACAAAATTTGCGTATACATATTTTACTTTTATTCTTTACTTTTACTTTACTTTATAAATATATACAAATATATATAAATTTATGAGTAGAATACAACCATCCAACTATTTCAGTGCATCCATACAAAGCTACTCTGCATTAGCATGGGCAAAATATTGTTCCATTACTGCACAATGTTGCCATATGGCAAAATACCTTTTTTATTGAATAAAAAGGTAATAGTAGTATCAAAACAATGTGACAATGATTGAAAAAAGATTAGAACTTACCCCAGATGCTTGACATATTTTTTAAATTCTGAAGAAATATGAAAAATTGAGGAAAATATACACATATTCATGAGCACTTCTTCAGCAACTGGAGTCATCAAAAGTGTGTGAAAAAATGACAGTTTAAGGGTGTGTGTAGTGTCATGTGATGTCATCAAAGTATATCATTGGGTACCACCAGGTTCTACCATGAATTTAAGATTAATATGAGCTTATGTTTATTTTCAAATTTCAAGAAATGTCCAAAAAAAGGGTATGTTGCCATATGGCAACACTGTGCAGTAGAAAGCTTCTCCAACATCCATCACTACAGTTAAATGAGTGTGTGTGTATATGTAAATTCTGCTTTAATTTTCTAAATGTCTAATTACAGCTGTTACATAAGTATTTAATAAATTCAGCAATCGCTAATTTAATTTTTAAGTTTGTAATTTTTCTGAAGCACTTTCAATGACGTTGTTTTAAAGGTGATATATAATTGTGAATAGCTCGGTGACTATACTACAATGTGTGCAAAGACTACACTACAAAAACAAAGTAGCCAATCATCAGATCACTGTGATGATAACCTTCATCTGCTATTTTGTCGTACTTATTCAGACATTGATAGTATGTCTCTGAGTATGTAGAGTATCTGCCCTTGAAAAACGTGTGGTTACATCATTTATAAATATGCATTACTTTCCCTTCCTTTTCCATCAGATCTTAAAACTGTAGTTCTGCACATCTTGGTTTAAAATTGTCATTTCCAATGCTTCCTGGAAAAGCAATGGAAATGAATCAAATCCTAAAGTTGTCTTTCTTTTCTCAGTGTTGTGACTTAAGTGAACAGCCTCTCTCGAACAAGAAAAAAATGTAGGGTGGGACTTGATTTTGTCCATTGAGAATTGATTAGATTGTTGTGTCTTGCTATTGTTGTGATTTCATGCTCTTTAAAATCCTTATTCAGTAAAACTGTCAGTCTTGTAAATTAATTTGGTGAAAAACTGGAGGACCACGTACTTTATTCTTTCAGTCAGGGGTGAAATTCTGGTCTGATAGATTTTGCAACCGCTCAAACTATTATTATCCTTTAAGTTTTATTGTAAATTATTTTTGAGTACTACAGCTGCCTGTGTGCAACTTTTGTTCAAAAAATAATAATAATGAGGGGTAAATTGTAATCTACAGTGTATTTGGCAACATCAAAAGTTTGGAATGGGGGATTCTATGTGCGTTTTGAAACATGGCAACCCAGATATTCTCGCGTTATTATTATCTCAGCGGCGGTGGGTGGTGAGACAGCATGGCAGCGCGGGTGCTGAAGCATTGTTGGAGAGGACTTTTGCTAAACTCGGGCAATTTAGCTGTCGGCGCTGTCAAACCGAGGGTTTTGGAGGGTTCGTACTACTAAACTAACAAACCACATTTAGGTAACAAACAAGCAAACTACGCTTGTTAAAAACTGGACGAATGAAGGGGGTGTGGTATCAGGACGCCTTTAGGGGAGTGGGACTCACTGCACAACGAATTAGTGATATTTAACCTTCAAAACTGTAAAAGTGTACTTCAGGAGTCTTAAATGTTTATGTGATTTAATGTATTCAACTCAGGTTTGTTAGGAGTTGAGTTTATACATGTTGTCAAAAACGTGATAATAATGTTGGAGAAGATTTATATTTCAAATAAATGCTTTTCTTTTGAACTTCCTTATCAATAATTTAAAAATCAATCACGTTTACCTAAAAAAATATTAAGCAGCATAACTTTTTTTCAACATTGATAATAAGAAGAAATGTTTTTTGAGAAGCAAATCAGCATATTATGATTTCTGAAGAATCATGTGACACTGAAGACTGGAGTAATGTTGCTGGAAATGTAATATTTTGCAATATTACGGGTTTTTTTTTCTTAATATTTTGATAAATACAGTCACATAAAAAAATCACTGACTCCAAACTTTTGACTGGTCACGAAATATAAACTTTAAAGCCACATACTGTTGTGTGTGTTTGCAGGAGTTAGACATAAATCTACAGTACAGTACATATCACGGCCAGATCAACCAAAGCTGGCCTATCGTAGAGTTAAGGGCAAGAGTCCTGGTGTCGTGTTCCTGCCTGGATATGGATCCAACATGAGCGGACAGAAGGCAGAGGCCATGGAGGAGTTCTGCAGATCTCTAGGTCATGCCTACCTGAGGTTTGTGTCTTATATTCAAAATCAAATATATGTGCAAAGGTCTGAGACTTAAAGCTTCAGAATTTTTTTAAAAAAATAAAGAAATTTAAAATTCTGCACTTTTTCTGTCACTAATCAATTAAGTAAATCTGTGGTATTGATCGTGTGACCTTTTGTACAGATGGTCAGTTTTTTTTCTTTGAAGCACAAGAGTCTCATTGGATCATTCTCAAATTATGATAGAGAACATGATCGTGCTCGAGTCAAATACTAAGACATTATGAATGATATATTCAGATCAAATTATTATGCTGATAAATAATATAATTTGTGATAAAACAATTAAAGTATTAAAGTCCCAAAAAAACAAGTAGTGACCAATCTTTTCTTTTGTATTGTTACGTACATCTGAGTGTTATAAATTATCGAAAAAGAAAAAAATGCTGGACAGGGACTTGGTTCTATGCAAAGGTTGTTGATTCAAGTTTGATGTGGTCATTGCACTCAAAAGTGGAGGCAGATAAATGCGACATTGCAGGGGCAGCGTTTTAAACTGACTAAATGATTGAAGTCCTGCATACCACAGATCAGCTTGTTGTTTACCATAGCATTATGATGAAACATGAGGTAAAAAAATAAAAGAAGGTAGTCTGACTGCAAAAGAAGCATTTTCCTTAGATGTCAAATAATTTTGGTCCCCTCTCTACATGTTGCTTACCATCATTTGGAACAGACAAAACCCCTTGTGAATTGAAAAAACTATTGGATTCCTCTAGGTGAAAGTTTACACAAAACTCAAAAAATTGTATGTGGATTTGCAGGTTTGATTACTCTGGTCATGGAGCTTCTGAAGGTGTATTTTCTGAATGCACCATTGGAACTTGGAAAAAAGATGTCCTGTTCATGTTGGACGAACTTGCTGAAGGTCCTCAGGTAATGCATCAAAGACTTTCTAGATGCCATCTAAACATTGAAGTGAAGTATGGTAATCAATACTTGGAATTTGTCCTCTGCATTTAACCCGTACATGTGCACACACACTAGGAGTAGTGTGTAGTAAACACACACTGCAAGGGCCCCTCAGTCGTTTCCTACCAGTATTGAGAACCTCCGGGTTTAACCATTAGGCCACAACTGCCCCATTAGACATATGACATTTTGACATTAGACATTTTGGAATAATCATGCTCATTGTTTTTGCTTAGTGGCCACTAGAGGTCATTAATGTTTAAATGATGCCATTGAACATTGGTTTTGACTGTTAGTACTGTAATATGTTGTCTCTAGATTCTAGTTGGCTCCAGTATGGGTGGCTGGCTGATGCTTTTGGCTGCTATCGCTCGCCCAGAGAAGACAAAGGCATTGGTGGGCATTTCCACAGCAGCAGATCATTTCGTTACAGCCTTTAAAACACTTCCTATAGAGGTGAGATGCAACTGAAGTAGTTGTTGCATGTTCAAAAAACATCGCATTAATATGTCTCAAATGTTGGGGTGTTGATATTCGTAATTAGTCAGACCTCATATGTTATCCAGGTGAGAAAAGAGTGTGAGGACAAGGGTTCATGGAGCATCCCCACGAAAAGTAACGAGGAGGGCATGTACACTGTGAGTATGGACTTCCTGCGTGATGCGGAGAACCACTGCATCCTACAGAGCCCCATCCCTATCACCTGCCCGGTTCGTCTCATCCACGGCCTGAAAGACGAGGACGTGCCCTGGCACATCTCCATGCAAGTGGCCGAGCGTGTGCTGAGCCCCGACGTGGACATCATTCTACGGCGCCACGGCCTGCACGTATGGCTGAAAAAGATGACATCAAGCTCATTGTCTACACCATCGATGACCTCATAGACAAACTTACCACCATGGTGTGAGCCACGTTTGGGAAAAGGTTACCGAGCAACTAGCCTTAAGACCCTCTCCCACTTGTTTTTGCCAAACACTCTCTTCATGTTTTATCTCGCAAGACAAGAACGATGGAAAAAGAGTGAACTGTGGGAGGGCAAAATC
Source organism: Chrosomus eos (assembly GCA_036326025.1). Classification (NCBI taxonomy): domain Eukaryota; kingdom Metazoa; phylum Chordata; class Actinopteri; order Cypriniformes; family Leuciscidae; genus Chrosomus; species Chrosomus eos. Next base: position 14,602,697 of record CM070840.1, read on the forward strand.
TTTCTTTTACATGTTTACCCAGTGCAATGCTGTGCCATTAAGCCTTTAAGGTAAAGCTGCTGTTTGTCTAGCACAAGAGTTGTCTAGATCTCCTGTGCCTTTTTTAACCAGTTTTATGCAAATAAAGTCTCTGTATACCAATACACAGTGTTTTGATGTAAATATCAGTAATGACATCTATTCCTCTGAGGAATATTCCAGTTAAACTCAGTTGACAGCACATAATTTGAAAAGTAAATTCAACTGATCCATTGATTAAAACAATGGATCCGTTCATTTTTTTAAAGTAAATAAAATGTCTTATCGATCACTTCTGTTAGATCTTGTGTATTTGAGCTGTTTAATTAATTTCATTGTCATTTTGGTGTTTATGGTATTGCGTTGCCATTGCATACAACTTTACAAAGTGATATTTTTCTCTCTCTTACCCACACTAAAATCATTGTTTGAATCTTGTGACTATAATATTGAAAAGGTGAGTATTTTAAAGTTTACAAATTGGCCCCATTAATTTCCATTATACGTCACTGTAACTCAGATTTTTTTTAAGAACATAATTGTGGAAATTCACTTTTGTGATAACATTTTGCCACAAACACTGTGGATAGAGCTTGTGCTGAGGCCTAAATGTAAGAAGGAGTTAATGGTGTGTGTTCTATTGCATTAGCCCACCTGAACATCCCATCAGGCACAGTATACTGAGCACATTATATCAATCTGACCTTTCAGTTCTCCTTTGCCCCTGCACTCCTTGTTTATTTGGAGGACGTATTGGGCCACTGCTCCATGAACTGCTTGGTTGTTTATTAACATGCAGGATTAGTGTTGGACTGTGTTTAATGGGCCGGGGGCTTTTTCTTTTTACCCCCCTTCCCAAACGATGAGCTTGGTTTATTTTTTTTACAACCAAACTGACCTTTCTATATCAGAGGGCTCTAAACTCAAATGGCAACATGCAGTTTATGCATGCTGAATCAATGAAACATTAATCACTTGATTCATTCAAGTTTTATTTAAAACTGTAATTGCTTCATAGAAGAACTTTCTTGAATTATATAAGCTGCCTTATACTTTGATATTTACACTTTCAGGCTATTTATAAAGTACCATGTCATACAGTCTTACTGTTATGTTGTTATTAGAAACTAAATCTTCTGTATTAAATATTTAAATTCCTACTTCATATTTATTCGTAAAACTAGATTTAAATCATGCTTAAAGGTTTCCGTAGTTACCTCAAAGACTTGTTTTCCTGTTTATCACATGCTGCTCGTTTTTCTTTTTTTTTCTTTCTGAATTTACAAGCATTAGTAATGCATCTTAATCTATTGGAAATGACCTAGGTTCTTTATTACTGAGAGGGCAAGAGCAGTCAGTTTTGAAACTTTTTTTACATGTCTTTCTTAAAGGGCTAGTTCACCCAAAAATTTGAATTCTTTCATTAATTACTCACCCTCATCATGTTGTTCCAAACCCGTAAGACTTTAGTTCATCTTTGGAATACAAATTAAGATATTTTTGATGAAATCTGAGAGCTTTCTGTCCCTCCATTGACAGCTGCTACCAATTTCATGCTTTAGAAAGTTCATAAAGAGATCGTAAAACTAATCCATATGCATGAGTGGTTTAGTCCAAATTTTCTTAAGAGACTCAATCGCTTTATAGGATGAACAAATTTAATTTAGGCTTTTATTCACATATAAACTTTGTTCTGCAAAAATAATCTGAAGCTCAAACCTCAATTGAACGCTTGACATGTGAGAATAAATCTCATTGGTTCTTGTGGAAGCTGCTGTAACGATAATGAACCTCATTGGTTCTCACACGTCAAGCGAACATGCTTGAGCTTCCGTTTACCACAACTGATCTGTGAGTTGATGAATTTTAAATGTGAAAAAAGATGTATTTTTTATTTTATTTTTTGACTAAACCGCTTAATTTATGTGGATTAGTTTTACGATATCTTCTCTTTTTGATGCTTAGTGTAGATGTCTATGGAGGTACAGAAAGCTCTCAGATTTCATCAAAAAGATCTTCATTTGTGTTCCGAAGATGAACGAAAGGCGGGTTTGAAACAACATGAGGGTGAGTAGGCTAATTAATGACAGGCTAATTATTATTTTTGGGTGAACTATCCCTTTAAATCTCGCATAATGAAAACGCATAACGTTGTAGAGAGGTAACTGTATATGAAATCTTTTTTTTTTTTTTTTATATGTGAAGTGTATATTCACCATTGTTTGTTGTTTGCTTATTTTGTACCATAGTGTTGCATTTGTTTGACAGTCCTTGCTATTCTAGACAAGCTCATGAATGTCAATTAAGTCAGGCCACAGCTACTTGGTAACTTTCCATCAGCGACCAGATACGTAACCTAATTAATATTCATAAGCCAAGCCTCCACCATAGTAGGATTCGGCACTCGGACAGTGCGCTCGGAGCCACGCCCCGTCCCGCTGCATGGATGTTTCAGTCCAGCATCTCTGAGCAGTGATATGACCACAGGAAGGATTTGACCTCGCTGCGACAGAGGACGACACGCACATCTCCTTTCAGTAAGTAATACGTTATCCTTGACAAAATATTTGTGTATGTGGACATCGCAGGCAAAATTATCATAGAAAAAATGTAATAGTTTTTAACTAATTTGGGCTAAACATGCGCAGGCAGTTTCTTTTTGCGTCTGCACGCTCTACCTAATTCTAAGAAATAATAGGATAATTGCATTGATCTTCTTTTATAAATTTCGAAATAGGTTTAGATTGAAACAGATTTTTTTTCCTTTAAAGTCACATGGAAACAAGCATGGACCACACCCCGGTCAATATTGCCCCTTGTCAGTTCGTGACCATCATATACAAAAAATATAAACACAATAAGGACAATTCATATTCTGCAGAGCTCAAAACCTGGTTCTGACAATTAATATTTGCAAAGACTTTTAGACACTTTAAGTACCCAACAAGTATACAGAGTAGCTAAAGGGGAAATTTTCTCTCTCTCTCTCTCTCTCTCTCTCTCTCTCTCTCTCTCTCTCTCTCTCTCTCTCTTTTCTCTTTGTAGCCCAGGTCTCTTTATATATATATAGGCTATTGGGGAAATATCTAGAATTATTAAACTTAAGTGACCAATGGCTAACCGAGGACCCAGTTATGGACTGAGCCGTGAGGTGCAGGAGAAGATTGAGCAGAAATACGACACAGAGCTGGAGTCTCGACTGGTGGACTGGATTGTTGCTCAGTGCGGAGGAAATGTTGAAAAAACCACAGCCAGGGAGACAAAACTTTCAGAACTGGCTAATGGATGGCACTGTAAGTAAACATCAGTTTGACAATATCACACCAACGTGATTCTGTTCATCTTTTATTTACCTTTATTTCCCCCATTCCTTTATCGTCCATGTCTGCAGATCCTCTGTAGACTCATTAACAGTTTGTATCCGCGTGGTAAGGAGCCTATTACGAAGATCCCAGAGACACAGATGGCCTTTAAGCAGATGGAAAAGATCTCCCAGTTCCTTCAGGCAGCTGAAGCCTATGGAGTAATCACCACAGACATTTTTCAGACAGTGGACTTGTGGGAAGGTACAGTAAAATTAGTTTTTTAAGTTCTGGATCAGCACTTCTTGTTCTTCGGAATTAGCTTGTAAAGCATTCGCTGTAGCAAATTAATATAGGAGTTTCAACTGTTTAGAAGGCATTGAATGCTTTCTGGGGTGATATACTGTAGTATGCAAGTTGCGTTCTTGGTGTGTAGCCAAAGTCACTTCAGTGCTTGTTGGTTCCCTTGGTTAAAGGAAAAGACATGGCAGCCGTCCAAAGAACTCTAATGTCGCTGGGTAGCGTGGCTGTCACAAAAGACGATGGACATTACCGAGGTAACCGGGACTGGTTTCACAGGTGAGGGAGTTTTCTGCCAGACTAATTCATAATGGTGCGTTAAGTCCTGTCTGGTTGGACTTGTAAATGGGCTTTGTTGTGTCTCAGTTCCATGTGAACTCTTTTTGATCTTGTGTGACAGGAAATCTCAAGGCAACCGTCGAGAGTTTTCTGAGGAGCAGATGCGGCAGGGTCAGAACCTGATTGGCTTACAGATGGGCAGTAACCGTGGGGCATCTCAGGCTGGCATGACTGGTTACGGCATGCATCGGCAGATTATGTGAAGCTATACGAGTGCCAAGCAACCTGCATAAACACCCAAAAAACCTTAACCCCCCCTTACCTCAGCCCGTACCAAGCAGTGTTCTTTGATGGTGGCATCTATTTGATGAAGATGAGCAGTCTTAAGGGATTTTAAGACATTCGAGCATGCTAGATATATTTATTTTATGTTTGGTTTGCTCGGCTTGTGATAAAATGTATTTATTTAATGTATGCAAATAGTAATAGTGATTCTTAAAGTTTTATCTAAGCAGGTCAAAACAACTGCCTTATTCTCTTTGAGCAAACAGTGTGTTTATATACCAAATAACAGACAGCAACTGTAACAGTTTACTAGTTTACATAGTGTTTGAATAAACAGTAAAGGACAAAAGTTTTGCTGATACTGTATTGCACCTGTTGATATTGTGATCTGCCCTTTTGCTGTGTCAATAGCAAAAGTGGAAAAAAACAAGAACAATTAAGAATGTCAATTCACATACTAGCCAGAAGTACTGTATGCAGATTAATAATAGTCAATAAATGTATAAATATATTTGTTTGTGTTGTCCATTGTTGTGAGT